>CM065593.1:336268502-336389925 GCA_033119425.1 Bufotes viridis | reverse complement strand
CTAGTGTATTCAGTGTCCACTCCAGTCCTGAAAGACTCATCTGATCTCTGCTGTAAGGACAGCGTCCTGACAGCACCCCAAAAAGCCCTTTTTAGGGCTGCTACATTAGTCTGCTTTTTTTTTCTTCTCCATATATATATTGCAGTTGCCTGGCCTGCCCGTGTGTGAGGAGCTTCAGGCCCACAGACTGTAGTGTGCCCACTGCCAGTGCCCACCACTCATACCATGTGGCACAGGACTTTGCATCAAAAAAAGGCATTTAATTTTTACACTTTAGTGTAATTTCAGTTGCTTGCCAGCTGACAGTGTGTGTCAGGCCGACTTCCACTGACTGTAGTGTGCCCACTGCCAGTGCCCACCACTCATACCGTGTGGCACAGGACTTTGCATCAAAAAAAGGCATTTCATTTTTACATTTTAGTGTAATTTCAGTTGCTTGGCTGCTAGTGCGTGTCAGTCCGACTTCCACTGACTGTAGTGTGTCCACTGCCAGTGCCCACCACTCATACCGTGTGGCACAGGACTTTGCATCAAAAAAAGGCATTTAATTTTTACACTTTAGTGTAATTTCAGTTGCTTGGCTGCTAGTATGTGTCAGGCCGACTTCTATTGACTGTAGTGTGCCCACTGCCAGTGCCCATCAATCATATCGTGTGGCACTGGACTTTGCCTTAAAATAAGGCACTTTATCTGTACACTTTAATCTAATTTCAGTTGCATGCCTGCCAGTGTGTGTGTGTCAGGCCCACAGACTGTAGTGTGCCCTCTGCTAGTGCCCAACACTCATACCGGATGGCACAGTACTTAGCATGCGTAGTACCACTTAACTAAAAAAAAATGACAGGCAGAGGCAGGCCACCCCGCAGGGGCCATCGTGGTCGTGGTGCTGTAATTTCCACTGGCCCTGGAATAATGCCCAGTGTTCAGAGGCCACGTAACCTGAACCCGAAAAATTCTGAGGACATAGTTGACTGGCTTAGACAGGACACCCGATCTTCAACAGCTTCCGCTAAGAACCTTGACGCACCATCTTCCTCCAGCTCAGCTTTGGTCACCTGCTCTCAAGTTACCACGCACCCGCCCACCGCCACCACTTCCACCACAGCCACCACAGACGCTTCACTTGATCCATCAGAGGAGTTATTTACACATCAGTTGGATGCAATTAGTCATGCGCAACCATTATTGCCAGATGATGTAGATTACAGTGATATGTTTCAGTCAGGCAGGATTACACACATGGACGTACAGTGTGATGATGATGATGTTGTACCCGCTGCTGCTTCCTTTGCTGAGATGTCAGATACAAGTGAAGTGGTTGATGATGACGATGTGTCCACGGATGCCACGTGGGTGCCTGCTCGAAGAGAAGAAGAGGGGGAAAGTTCAGAATGGTAGACAGATAGAAGGAGGAGACGAGTTGGAAGCAGGGGGAGGTCGTCGCAAGGAGTTAGTGGCACAGTCAGACAGCATGTATCGGCACCTGGGGTCAGCCAGACAGCACGCCAGTCAACGCATGCTGTTGCCACCACCAGAATGCCATCATTGCAAAGCTCAGCAGTGTGGCATTTTTTTTGTGTGTCTGCCTCTGATAACAGCAATGCCATTTGCAACCTGTGTCAAAAGAAACTGAGTCGTGGGAAGTCCAATACCCACCTCGGCACAACTGCTTTGCGAAGGCACATGATCTCACATCCCAAACGCCTATGGGATCAACACATGAGTACAAGCAGCACACAAACTCAAAGCCACCATGCTCCTCCTGGTCCAGCATCCTCAGCCATGTCAACCACTGCTGTCCTCCCTGCCCCCTCTCAACCACCCGCCACTGTGCCTCTCATCTTCAGCAGTTCCTGCTCATCTGCCCACAGTCAGGTGTCTGTAAAGGAAATGTTTGCGTGTAAGAAGCCAATGTCACAGAGTCACCCCCTTGCCCGGCGACTGACAGCTGGCTTGACGAAACTATTTGCCCGCCGGCTTTTACCATACCAGCTGGTGGAGTCTGAGGCCTTCAAAAAAATTGTCGCTATTGGGACATGGCAGTGGAAAGTACCCGGACAAATTTTTTTTTCAATAAAGGCAATCCCAAACCTCTACTATGTTATTGAAAAGGAAGTCATGGCATCTCTGGCATACAGTGTTGGGGCAAGGGTCCATCTGACCACTGATACCTGGTCTGCAAAGAACGGTAAGGGCAGGTATATCATGTACACTGCGCATTGGGTCAACCTGCTGACGGCTGACAAGCATGGAATGCGTGGCTCCGCAGCAGAGTTGGTGACACTGCCACGACTTGCAGGCAGGCCTACTGCCACCTCCTCTACTCCTACTCCATCCTCTTCGATATCCTCCTTGGCTGAGTCCTCTTCTGCAGCTGTGTCTGGCTGCACATCAACTGAATCCCCCCAGCTCCCCAGGGGCTATTCCACATCCCGGATACGACAGTGTCATGCTGTCTTGGGGTTGACTTGCCTGAAAGCAGAGAGCCACACAGGACCAGCACTCCTGTCCCCCCTGAACGCACAGGTGGATCAGTGGCTGACCCCGCACCAACTTGAGATCGGCAAAGTGATGTGTGACAATGGAACAAATTTGTTGTCGGCACTGAATTTGGGCAAGTTGTCACATGTGCCGTGCATGGCACATGTGTTGAATTTCATCGTACAGCACTTTGTGTCTAAGGACCCAGGCTTACAGGACGTCCTCAAGCAGGCCAGGAAGGTGTGTGGCCATTTCAGGCGTTCCTACACGGCCATGGCGCACTTTTCCGATATTCAGCGGCGAAACAACATGCCAGTGAGGCGCTTGATTTGCGACAGCCCGACACGTTGGAATTCAACACTTCTAATGTTCGACCGCCTGCTCCAACAAGAAAAAGCCGTCAACGAGTATTTCTATGACCGGGTGCTAGGACAGCCTCTGCGGAGCTGGGAATTTTTTTTGCCACGTTACTGGACGCTCATGCGCAATGCCAGTAGGCTCATGGGTCCTTTTGAGGAGGTGAAAAACCTAGTCAGTCGCATCGAAGGCACCATCAGCAACCTCATCCCATGTGTTTTCTTACTGGAGCGTGCCCTGCGAAGAGTGCTGGATCAGGCTGTAGATGAGTGTGAAGAGGAAGAGTTGTGGTCACCATCACCACCAGAAATAGCCTTGACTTCATCGCTTGCCGGACCTGCGGCAACGCTGGAAAATGAGTATGAGGAAGAGGAGTCAGAGGAGGAATGTGGCTTTGAGGGGGAGGAAGACCAACCACAGCAGGCACCCTAGAGTGCTCGTTTTGTCACCTATCTGGGACCCATGGTGTTGTATGTGGCTGGGGGGAAGAACAGACTGTCAATGACATCAGTCAGGACGAGGAACGGGAAATGAGTAGCTCTGCATCCAACCTTGTGCAAATGGGGTCTTTCATGCTGTCATGTCTGTTGAGGGACCTTTGTATAAAAAGGATGAAGGAGAACCACCTGTACTGGGTGGCCACGCTACTAGACCCCCGGTATAAGCAGAAAGTGGCAGAAATGTTACCGAATTACCAGTCAGAAAGGATGCAGCAGTTCAAAACCAAACTAAAGAATATGCTTTACACAGCTTATTAGGGGGATGTAACAGCACAATGTAATCCTCCTCCTACCACGGCGGCAAGGACTGTACCATTTACAGATGTGTTGTTGATGGAGGATATGCGGAGCTTTTTCAGTCCTACACATCGCCACAGCCCTTCAGGATCCAGCCTTAGAGAACGACTCTACCGACTGGTAGCAGACTACCTCGCCTTAACAGAAGATATCGACACTCTGAGGAGCGATGAACCCCTTGACTACTGGGTGTGCAGGCTTGACCTGTGGCCTGAGCTATCCCAGTTTGCGATAGAACTTCTGGCCTGCCCTGCTTCAAGTGTCCTGTCAGAAAGGACCTTCAGTGCAGCAGGAGGCATTGTCACTGACAAGAGAAGTTGCCTCGGTCAAAAAAGTGTTGATTACCTCACCTTCATAAAGATGAGAGAGGCATGGATCCCGAAGGGACTGACAGTGGGGGATACGTTTGACTAACAAAAGGCCTGATGACATGCCTTGGCCTCAAAATGGTCCCCACACTGCTGTATTTAATGTCTGCATACCGGATGACTTTCGTGAATTCTCCGCCACCAACTAGGGTTCAAGCCGCAATGTTTTAGTCACTTTTCTGCCTGGAAAACATCAATTTTTCCGACTGCTGCTACAACAGCGGCTGCAACAATGCCATTATTTTTCAGGCATGTGTACATGCCTAATTTTTCTGTCCTATGGTGCAGCACTGTGGCTGCAAAAAAACAAAACAAAACAAAAAAAAAGCACATACAAGTGTCAATTCCCCTTCGTGATCGTTACCTTGTTGTGGTGAAGGGGCTTGCGTATCACAATGAAGCAATCATCACCTCTATGAGTGTGTTGGCAATGTTGCCACACCCCAGATGATAAGGCCGTTGCTTCATTATGGTCAGACCAAAAGCGATCAGACTGCTGGATAATATTTCATAGAAAAGACATTAATTTACCTTTTTTTTTAAGTTGTATGGGTTTTTAATACATAAATAAAAAATCATAATAAAGTCTCTTAATAGTTTATTAGAAATAATGCAGACAATTAAAAAAATCCCCATCAATTCCAATACAAAGCTCGTTAAGGTTCGTTAATTCGACAATGGTTAATCAATTCGACACACGTCCCCGGATAGGGTACGTAACAGGGATTAAACTGATAGGAATAGTAATAGTTAAGACACCACTCATATAGGGTGTCACAGCACATTGTTCTGTGCACAAGCAGTGCCCCAATTTGGGAGTAAGAGGACCGACCAAGCTGCTTTTTCCATCTCCCGGTTCCTAAAATCAATTCAGTTTGGTGTATGAGAGTTTGGTCTGTCACTGTGAAGGCAGTCGAAGGTACCCGGCCTAAATTTTTTTTCACAAAAGGCAATCCCTAATATGGGACATAACAGGGATTAAACTGATAGGAATAGTACTAGTTAAGACACCACTCATATCGGGTGTGACAGTAAATTGCACGGCGCAGACGCAGTGACCGTGGATTAAAACAAAGGGGAGGGAGCCAGCGTTTTTTTAACCATCTCCCCGTTCGAAAAATCAATTCAATAAATGGACCCCAGATTGGGGACGTAACAGGGATTAAACTGATGAGAATAGTACTACAGAAAATACCATTCATATCGGGTGTGAGAGTAAATTGCACGGCGCAGACGCAGTGACTGTGGATTAAAACAAAGGGGAGGGAGCCAGCGTTTTTTTCACCATCTCCTCGTTCGAAAAATCAATTCAATAAATGGACCCCAGATTGGGGACGTTAGAGGGATTAAACTGATGAGAATAGTACTACAGAAAATACCACTCATATTGGGTGTGAGAGTAAATTGCACGGTGCAAACGCAGTGACCGTGGATTAAAACAAAGGGGAGGGAGCCAGCGTTTTTTTTTACCATCTCCCTGTTCGAAAAATCAATTCAATAAATGGACCCCAGATTGGGGACGTAACAGGGATTAAACTGCTAAGAATAGTACTGCAGAAAATACCACTCATATCGGGTGTGAGAGTAAATTGCACGGCGCAAACGCAGTGACCGTGGATTAAAACAAAGGGGAGGGAGCCAGCGTTTTTTTAACCATCTCCCGTTCGAAAAATCAATTCAATAAATGGACCCCAGATTGGGGACGTAACAGGGATTAAACTGATGAGAAGAGAACTACAGAAAATAACACTCATATCGGGTGTGAGAGTAAATTGCACGGCGCAGACGCAGTGACCGTGGATTAAAACAAAAGGGGAGGGGGCCAGCGTTTTTTTAACAACCATCTCCCCGTTCGAAAAATCAATTCGATTCACCTTTCAGGGACCCTTGGTGTTGTACGTGGCTGGGTGGAGGAAGAAATCTTCAATGACATCACCGGGACATGGCTAGCTTTGTATCCAACCTTGTGCAAATGGGGAGTTTGCGGTTGTGCAAATGGACTGTTTGCGGTTGTTTGCGGTGCATTAACAGGGGAGTTTGGTCTGTCAATGTCTGTGAAGCGGGCGTAACTCTTACACTACCTGACCGATACAACATCATACCTGATCGTATACACACACTGGATGTTTTAAAGCTTGTTATTCCAAACAATTTAGGAATGTTAGTTGATTTATGCCCTTTATGGATTAAAACCCGACTCTGCATCCACTACGTAATTTTCCATGGAAGTTTTGCCATGGATTGCCCTACGGCATGCCACAGTCCAGGTGTTAGTCCCCTTGAAACAACTTTTCCATCACTATTGTGGCCAGAAAGAGTCCCTGTGGGTTTTAAAATTCGCTTGCCTATTGAAGTCTATGGCGGTTCGCCCGATTCGCCCGTTCGCGAACATTTGCGGACGTTCGCGTTCACCGTTCGCAAACGGAAAATTTGTGGTTCGCGAGATCACTATTCAGGAGCAACTACTGTTGAGCTGTATGTGGAAGCGTGGCAGGTTATGCACTGATGTGGTATGTGTGTGGCATAATCTGTATAGTCACTACTGTTATATATTTATGTGTGAGGTATAGTCACTGCTGGTATATATTTATGTGTACAGTATTGTCACTGTTGGTATATATTTATGTGCGCTATATAGTCACTGCTGGTATATATTTATTTGTGCAGTATAGTCACTGCCAGGATATATTTATGTGTGCGAAATAGTCAATAGAAATGAGCGAATTTTTTAAAAATTCGATTCGCCGATTTGCCGAATCTTTTGGAAAAATTTGGTTTCATCCGAATATATTCCTGGCGAATTTCATTAAAAAAACGGATATTTCCTGGCTGCTGAGAGCCTTTATAGTGTGTAGTACAGTGTGCCTTGCAGCATCACGCATATGGAGTCTGCTTTGGTAGTGAAATAATACTGTGACTCCATATGACATGCAGATGACAGGCGTCGCTCTTAGGATCACTGCACACTTCCTTTATTTGAGAAGTCACGGGGCCAAGACTGACCAAATAACTCAAGCATGAACTCAGCCATACAGGTCAATGTCAGCTGATTACACATAGATGTCTACAGAACCTGTTATATTAAATGCTTAAACAAGTAGAGCCCCCCGACAGAGTGGAGAGTGGATCATCAGTAAGTTTGTGTTGACGTCACTGATTATTTTGCCCTTCCTCTGATGTGTCAGAATAATAACCAACAAAAAAGGGATCCTGTCTGTGGAGTATCTGGCTTCATTCGGTCAGCATTTGGTCAGTAATTCCATCAGTATTGCTAATGCCAAAAAGAAAGAAGTGTATCCAAAACAGAGATGACACGTGAACTGAATATTTGCATATTTTATGTGTTTTGCACCCACTCCTGCTTTTGGCTACCAAATCACAAGCCAATTCTGATGGGACCATACAGACCTCACAGCTGCTACACAGACAGGATCCATTGTGCTTCTCATTTTTACTTCCTTCTGACAGATCAGGATCCATTGTGCTTCTCATTTTTCCTTCCTTCTGACAGATCAGGAAAGTGGTCAAAAGGGTAAATGATGATATCAGCCAAGCCGAAAAGGCTAAATAGTGGCCCAGTCATGAAGTGGGGAGGGTGGGAACAGAATGAGAAGTCCACAGAGTGGCCCTATGACATAGTGGTGAGGTGGCGGAAACATGAGGTGGCCACAGAGTGGCACAATGACAGAGTGTGGAGGTGGCCACAGCATCAGGAGACCACAGATTGGCAAGGTGACATAGTGTAGAGATGTCGGCAGCATCAGGAGGCCACAGAGTGGCAAGGTGATATAGTTTGGAGGTGGCAGCAGCATGAGGAGGCCACAGAGTGGCATGACGCCGAGAAATTGTGGAGGTGGCAGCAGCATGAGGAGGCCACAGAGTGGCATGACTACGGGAGATTGTGGAGGTGGCAGCAGCATGAGGAGGCCACAGAGTGGCAAGGTGACAGTTTAGAGGTGGTGGCAGCATGAGAAGGCCACAGAGTGGCACAAAGAGAGTCTGGAGGTGGCGGCGGCAGCATGATGAGGCCACTGAGTGGAACAAAGACAGAGTGTGGAGGGGGCAGCAGCATCATCAGGAGGCCACAGAGTGGCACAAAGACAGAGTCTGGAGATAGCAGCAGCATGAAGAGACAGAGTCTGGAGGTGGTGGAAGCATGAGGAGGCCATAGAGTGGCACGACGAGAGAGTGTGGAAGTGGGTGGCAATAAGAGTACCCACTGACGATGGTGGGTGTAAGAAGGAGCACTTGGCATCAGATGTGTGGCATCAGGCGGGTGGCAGCATCAGAATAGTAGCTGAGGCAGGTAGCCACAAGAAACTGGTCTCTTTTGTCAAGGTTTGGATGAGGCTGCATGGATGATCTAATCTGATGCATCAGGCATTGGTGGGTGGAAATCCTGGCTCATCCACACCTGATTCATCTCAACAAAGGTCAGTCTCTCCACATTTTGGGTGGACAGGCGAGTTCTTCTTGGGGTAACTATGCCCCCCCCACACTAAACACCCCCTGATGCCACACTACTGACCTGGCATGACAGCTTTTGCAGGACAAAGTCTGATAATTGCAGGCACAAATACAGTTTGGCTGCCCAGTAGTCAAGCGGATTTTCAATGTGGAGTGGCAGGGTGCTGTCCACGTATGCCACCACCTGCTGGTTCAGGTACTACTCCAGGTCTAGTTGTTGCTGCTGGTGAGTAGTTTCTTAACTATGCAGGTGAAGAAAGCTGCTCATCAGTGACTCTAGACTCAGGCTGCTGCTGATGGAGCTGGTACTGCTCCTGCAACCCCACCCCTCCCCAGCAACCGTGGCAGTGGAATGTAAACACCCATACAATGGAGGATGCCGGCGAGAACCACATGCACCACACAAACATCCTACACAAAATGAAACAATGTGCGGATGAAAATATATAAACACATAAATCACTGAAAAAAAAGTGCACCACAAGGATAAGCAACTGACAACACTGGCTAATCCCTCAAGCTGATGTTAAAAGCTGAGACTTTCGCCAATATCTTCCAGTCAGGAACATATCCGTGCCCCTTCATGCACCACATCAAGGTTTCTCAGCATGGCATGGGGTTCTACCACTAGACTACCTATGGTGTGTGAACAGGGTCTGAAAGGTGCTGAGATCCAGCTCACAGACCCACTCCCACTCACTTGCACTGCAGGACTCTGAGCCGAGGTGGAGAGTTCCGAGGGAGTCTGATCCCTCTGTCACCGCTTTACATGCGGCGGATGCCATTGCCCTCGGCATGGAAAGCGTTTAACAGCCCCGATCGGCACTCCTGCCGCGCAGGGGACCCGTGCAGTGCTTAGACTGGGCCACCATAAAAAAAAAGCATGTAAAAACACGTATGGGTGGTCACTAAGGGATTAAAACATCTATCTATAACATCTATTTGCAGCAAAAAAAACATAAAATAAGTAAACCAAGAATACAGTTCATAAAGTTCATAAGCTGGAAAGGAGTTCCTTGTCTTGCTTCGATGTTGCCCTTAAAGGGGTTGCCAGAGTTATGAAAAAAATATATATATTTTCTTATCTCCCTGGTTCTCTTCTGGCCTTTGTTTACCTGCAATAACAACAATCTCTGCCCCTCCCCCTGCTCTGCAAAGGGAGTGAATATGTCTGCCCTCTGGGACACTCAGCAGCATGTTATTTGTGTAGGACTACAAGTGCCAGCTTTACAATGAAACTGCTGATACACACAAGATCTTCCCCCTACATGTTCTTGTGCAATGCTCTGCAGAACTCCTCTAGTCTTTTAGCTCTATGTCCAGCATTTGTCTCCTCACTGCCTGCAGCTACTCAGTAAAGCCTTCAGCCCTGAGTCTGTGCTACTGAATGGGTTCATATTTTTCCTCAAGAATCCAGGGAGAGAGCAGACAGCAGCAGCAGCTCAGCCAGTGCAGGGGTGTGTGGCCAACTCAGTGACGTCTCGTGTACAGACACATATCTTCTCTCTCAGGCTTGTGCACGAAACATCATCAGAGCAGGGAGAAAAGCTGACATCACAGGTCATGTGACCCTCAGTGAAATCGGAGAAAGCAGCAACTGGAGATAAAGTAAGTGAATTGTAAAGTCCTTACATTTGCCTAGTTAGAAACATACAAATAAAATAAAAAAACTCATGAAGCATAAACATATAGTATAGCCACTGAGCTATTCAATAAAATGTATCTGTATAGTGCTATTTGCACTTTATTCTTTTCCTTATATTTTGTCAGTCTCACTGAGCTGTTTAAACACTTCAACTTCCATCAGCCATATGTTATGTTAGAAGCTGTGACAGTTACAGGGAGATAGCTGAAGCAGAAAGGACACTCCCCCTTAGCTGCAAGGCTGAAGATAATCTAGCAGAGGAATTGGAGCAATGAATGTGGAGATATCTTCTGGATACATGTGAGGTACAGGGCTGGTTCTGGCTTTGTTTGAAATGTACTGTAATGTACTATATGATGTCTGAGTTTTTACGTCAGTCATAGCATAACCTCTTTAACCACCTCAGCCCCCCTAGCTTAAACACCCTTAACGACCAGGCCACTTTTTACAATTCTGCACTACACTATTTTCACCGTTTATTGCTCCGTCATGCATTTTACCTCCTTTTCTTCACACTAATAGAGCTTTCATTTGGTAGTATTTAATTGTTGCTGACATTTTTACTTTTTTTGCTATTAATCAAAAATGAACGAAATTTTTGCAAAAAAAATGACATTTTTAACTTTCTGTTGTCATTTTTTTAAAAAAAAAACTACATTTCTATATAAATTTTTTACTAAATTTATTGTTATACGTGTCTTTGATAAAAGAAAATCCAATAAGTGTATAGTTATTGGTTTGGGTAAAAGTTATAGCGTTTACAAACTATGGTGCAAAAAAGTGAATTTCCGCATTTTGAAGCAGCTCTGACTTTCTGAGCACCTGTCATGTTTCTTGAGGTGCTAGAATGCCAGGATAGTATAAATACCCCCCAAATGACACCATTTTAGAAAGAAAAGGAGAGAAAATGTGAAGTGGCACACCCAATGTAAGATTGGAAATAAGGTGCTCTGTTGCTAATAGGTTCGCCCAAACCAAAAGGCAGGATTGGTCATACAAAGAGTGTAACAATAGGCACACTTACACCTGAAATGTGTGTTTTAAGAGAAATATTTAATAGACTGTGATAATAAAAACTATATCATTAATAAACTGTGATAATAATAAAAAACTATTTCATTAATAATACACCTCTAAAATACCTCTAAAATACATATAACACTGGAATTCCTATTGTCCATAGAGTCTCTATGCACCAATAGTAATAAAAGAAATATAGTCCAACCTGTAGATGCAAAACAAATCAAATCAAATCAACCGTAGTATGCCGTTCAATGAATTTCCTCTGTAGTAGTCCCAAATTGGTTGCTATATGGTTAGTACAGCGGCTCCGGTCGGTCGGAACCCGGGTTTATAAGATATGACGGTGATGTTGAGCGTGGCGTCCCACACTCCTGCTAGCCTTAAACCTCCACCGCCGTCTCGTCCTCAGTATCGCTCTCGCTCCACTGTCAGAGCCGAGGTTCAGGGTCCCCGCGCAGCTGTGCTGTGTTTGCCTGCTTCGGCGTCCCACGTGTCAATGACGTCACGCCTTCTTCCTGTGGGTACATGCCGGCTGCTCGGCGTAAGTCGCATGTCCTCACGGCGTCTCACGTAATTCAAGATATCACCCTGGTCGGCCAGTATTAATGTCTTTATTCTCTCCTTAGAAATTGACAGTCTCGGGTCCCATACGCGTCTGGGGAGTATCCTTCCCTTCCTCAGTGGTGTCCCCTTGTTACTGTCTTTCTTCCTTTAAACTCTTCGGGCCGTAGCTAATTGGTTCTCATTATGCTAATGAGTTGGAATACCTAAAAAGTGGTGATGGATCCGTTTATCAGAAGTCATCCTCATGGATAGTGAGAGTGAGAATTGGAGATTTTTATATCTAAAATATGTACATATATAATAATGTACACACTATTTGTAGAATAAAAGCCGCACAATAACAGGTGAAATAAAGATAACAGTAAAATCAGTGCCTATACATACCAATACAAATATATACACAAATATAAAAATAGAGATAGATAGAGATAAATATAGAGATAAATATATAGGGAAAATGGATAACAATATGTCCATATTGGTTACTTAATTTACATGATGAGTTTTTGCACTCTTGTTCATTATTATGAAATAGATTTTATGAATTTTCTATCCTAATCCTTGGTGATCCACTGCTAGCGAAGTTGGGAGGAGCACTGGCGAGGTTCGCGGTGTTGGAAAACAACCTGACCACTACCCTCCACTGCCTCTGGGCAGACAAACCCGTCATAGGAAACCAAAAATTTCAAGCTCTGGAGTTGAGGCCTCCTGAACTATGCTACTAAATTCGAAGATAAATTTCGATTCTGCTCTAGACATCTTTCTAATGTAATTTCCTCCCTCCAGTCCTTTCTATATTTTTCCAGTGCCGCGAAGGATATACCAGTTACATCCTGACTGTGGCATTGTTTAAAATGTCTGATAAGGATGCTTCTCATATCCTGCCTTGATTTTATTGGGTAAATGTTCCAGCAATTCTTTCCTTCAGAGTGCGTTGTGTCCTGCCATACAGCGCTTTATCACAGGGGCAGAAATCGCAGCTATATTACCCCCTTACTATGGCACGCTTAAGACTCGTTTGATTCTCATGTTTGTAGTGATTATCTGTCGCTGAGACCATTCTTGGTCACTTTGAAATTTTGTCTTCTTACAATTTGGACACCTGTCGCAGCGATAAAATCCCTTCAATTTAACCACCCTCCCATCTGATGGAATTCCTGCTTAGGAGGATTAATGTTAGGGCTACCTTAGTTCACTGTGGGAGCTCTTGTAGCACAATTTTTGGTTTGTCTGCAACATTGTGCCTATCACTTTATCCCTCCTTTAAAAAGTGCCAATGTTTGGAGATTATTTTTCTATCTTCTATGCTTGTCCTGTTAAAGGAAGAATGATTTTTAGTGCAATGTTCGTCTCTTCTTCTTTTCCCATATGCTTCTCTCTCAAAGAATGCTTTTCTGTTTAGGATCTACACCAGCGCAATGCTTTTTCTATGCACTCTTTGATACTTTTTTCCATGAATTTAATTCCATGGCCATTGCTATTTCTCATAATTATCCGGCAATTTCTTTTTTTAGTCTTCTGAACTGGCTATTGGGATATTTAGTAGTCATCTGGGCCAAACGGCAAGCTGTTAAATAGGATGAAACTGTTCCTGGCCGATGGTTTATGGAATGTACTACACCGCAATTTGTCTTCGCTGACTTTAATGGACGAGATCCAAAAATCGCTCTGTTTACTCACATTTGAAGTGAATTCCACTAAAGAGTTTTCATTTACTATCCAGGAAATCTTAAATCGTCTCTATCTTTTTCCGACGAGATGCTAACGTGCCCATAGCACCAGGTCCGCCTGGTTCTCGCATGCTCTCTCCCACTCGACATGAATAGTTTGCATAGCCAGGCCAACCCGTCTCACGGTGTCGTTATGAAAACTTCTTCAAAGCCAGAGCGTGAGTTGTAGCTCTTCATCGGCACCCGCGTCATAGATCACTCTTGAGTCTCATCGCCGTTGTGATCCCCAGCGGTTTATATTACACGCATAACATTTATGTGCCTACTATTCCACTGCTCTTTTCAATTTTTAATGATTTTGCAGCCGCCTTAATGTAGGATTTGTAGCTACCACAGGTTGATAGTAGAGCTAGATGACTTGATATGACCCAATCTCAAATGATCGTCGATTTCCGGGTCCTTATGGACTTTAGGTGAAACAGTAATACATAGGTGTTTTTGTTCAGTATTTTTGTAACAGATGAGACCACATATAAAAATTGAAAGGGACCCCACAAAAGGTTTTTAAGCTCCTTAGAACATCTTTGCCAAAAGGGCAAAAACTTAGATGTCCTCCTTTGATAGAGAGATGAAATTTATTTTAAATACTGAACAAAAACACCTATGTATTACTGTTTACCTAAAGTCCATAAGGACCCAACAAACCTCCTGACAACCAATCATTTCGGGATTGATCAATTACTTCAAACTTATCTAAATACATAGATACTCTACTTCAGCCTGTAGTTAAAACTACAAAATCATACATTAAAGACAGTACACAAATCATTAAAATATTAGAAAATTTGGAATATGACCATAGATGGATATTAGGCACTTTAGATGTGCAGTCATTGTACACTATAATAAACCATACAGATGGTCTAACTGCGATGGGTAAGGCACTTGAAAAGAGTGGCCTCTATGAGAAAACGCAGGTGGATTTTTAGTAGAAGGAGCTCAACACATCTTAACTCACAACTTTTTCCGTTTTTGAAGAGGATTTTTTCCTGCAAATTAGGGGTACTATAGGCACCAGGTTCGCCCTCAGCTATGCAAACCTATTCATGTCAGAGAGGAGGAAGAAAACATCAATCATAGGCTGGGGACGGACCTGGTGCTATGGGCCCGTTTTATAGACGACATCATCTTCATCTGGAAAAAAGATGAGGACGATTTAAAAGATTTCCTGGATGAAATAAATGAAAACTCTTTGAATTTAAGATTCACTTCAAATGTAAGTAAACAAAGAATAGAATTTTTGGATCTCTCCATTAAAGTCGTAGAAGACAAATTGCAGTGTAGTACATTCCATAAACCATCAGCCAGGAACAGTTTCATCCTATTTAACAGCTGCCATTTGCCCAGATGGCTACTAAATATCCCAAGTAGCCAGTTCAGAAGACTAAAAAGAAATTGCACGGAAAATTATGAATTTGAAATAGAAGCAATGGCCATGAAAGACAAATTCATGGAAAAAAAGTATCCAAAAGAGTGCATAGAAAAAGCATTGACGCAGATTAGATCCCTAAACAGAAAAACATTCTTTGAAGAGAAACATATAGGGAAAAGAGAAGAGACAGACATTACACCTAAAATCATTCTTCCCTTTAACAACAAACATAGAGAGATAGAAAAAATAATCTCCAAACATTGGCACTTTTTAAAGGAGGATAAAGTGATAGGCACAATGTTAGCAGACAAACCAAAAATTGTGTATACAAGAGCTCCCAATTTAAAAACAAAGGTAGCCCCAACAATTAAATCCCTCCCTAAACAGGAATTCCATCAGATGGGAGGGTGGTTAAAATTGAAGGGATTTTATCGCTGCGACAGGTGTCCAAATTGTAGGAAGACAAAATTTCCAAAAGTGACCAAAATAGTCTCAGCGACAGATAATCACTACAAACATGAAATCAAACAAGTCTTAACGTGCCATAGTAAGGGGGTAATATATGCAATTTCCTGCCCTTGTAATAAACGCTATATAGGCAGGACAAAACGCACTCTGAAGGAAAGAATTGCTGAACATTTTAATAAAATCAAGGCAGGATATGAGAAACATCCCTTATCCAGACATTTTAAACAATGCCACAATCAGGATGTAACTGGTATATCCTTCGCAGCACTGGAAAAATAGAAAAGGACTGGAGGGGAGGGAATTACATTAGAAAGATGTCTAGAGCAGAATCGAAATTTATCTTCGAATTTAATAGCATAATTCCAGGAGGCCTCAACTCCGAACTTGAAATTTTTGGTTTCCTATGATGCGGGTTTGTGCACCCAGGGTAATGGAGGGTAGTGGTCAGGTTGTTTTCCAACACCGCGACCCTCCCTCGTCCGGGTGCCCTCTCCCAACTTCACTAGCAAGTGGATACACCAAGGAATTAGGATAGAAAATTCATAAAATCTATTTCATAATAATGAACAAAGTGCAAAAACTCATCATGTAAATTAAGTAACCAATATGGACATATTGTTATCCATTTTCCCTATATATTTATCTCTATATTTATCTCTATCTATCTCTATTTTTATATTTGTGTATATATTTGTATTGGTATGTATAGGCACTGATTTTACTGTTATCTTTATTTCACTATTATTATTGCGGCTTTTATTCTACAAATAGTGGTACATTATTTATATATGTACATATTTTAGATATAAAAATCTCCAGATTCTCCTCTCACTATCCATGAGGATGACTCCTGATAAAACGGATCCATTACACCTTTTTTTAGGTATTCCAACTCATTAGCATAATGAGAACCAATTAACCACGGCCCCGAGAGTTTAAAAGGAAGAAAGACAGTAACAAGGGGACACCACTGAGGAAGGGGAGAGGATACTCCCCGAAACGCGTATGGGACCCCAGACTGTCAATTTTTTAAGGAGAGAATAAAGACATTAATACTGGCCGGCCAGAAAGGTGATATCTTGAATTACGTGAGACGCCGAAGTGCGAACATACGGCTTACGCCGAACGCGCCCGCTGTACCCACAGGAAGAAGGAGTGACGTCATTGACACGTGGGACGCCGAAGCAGGCAAACACAGCACACGCACGGGGAACCCTGAGCCCTCGGCTCTGACAGTGGAACGAGAACGATACTAAGGACAGACGGCGGTGGAGGTTTAAGGTAACAAGTGTGGGACGCCACACTCAACATTACCGTCATATCTTATAAACCCAGGTTCCGACCGACCGGGAGCCGCTATACTAACCATATAGCAACCAATTTGGGACTACTACAGAGGAAATTCATTGAACGGCATACTACGGTTGATTTGATTTGATTTGTTTTGCATCTACAGGTTGGACTATATTTCTTTTATTACTATTGGTGCATAGAGACTCTATGGACAATAGGAATTCCAGTGTTATATGTATTTTAGAGGTATTTTAGAGGTGTATTATTAATGAAATAGTTTTTTATTATTATCACAGTTTATTAATGATATAGTTTTTATTATCACAGTCTATTAAATATTTCTCTTAAAACACACATTTCAGGTGTAAGTGTGCCTATTGCTACATTTTAGAAAGAAGACACCCCAAAGGATTTGCGGAGGGGCATGGTGAGTTCATGTATAATTTCATTTTTTTCACAAGTTAGCGGAAAATGACACTTTCTGAGGAAAAAAAAATAATAAAGTTTCCATTTCTGCTAACTTCTGGCAAAAAAATAAATAAAAATCTCAGACGGACTCACTATGCCCCTCAGTGAATGCCTTGGGGTGTCTACTTTCCAAAATGGGGTCATTTGTGGGGTGTGTTTACTGTTCTGGCATTTTGGGCGGGGCTAAATTGTGAGCAGCCATGTAAAACCTAAAGGTACTCGTTGGAATTCGGGCCCTTTTGCGCACCCAGCCTGCAAAAAAGTGTCACTCGTGGTATCGCCGTACTCAGGAGAAGTAGGGCAATGTGTTTTGCGGAGTATTTTTACATATACCCATGCTGGGTAAATATCTCTGTAAATTGTCAACTTTGTATAAAAAAATTTAAAAAGTTGTCGTTTACAAAGCTATTTCTCTCACAAAGTATGGGTATATGTAAAAATACACCCCAAAACACATTGCCCTACTTCTCCTGAGTACGGCGATACCACATGTGTGACACTTTTTTGCAGCCTGGGTGCACAAAGGGGCCCTAATTCCAATGAGTACCTTTAGGATTTCACAGGGCATTTTTACGCATTTGGATTCCAGACTTCTTCTCATGCTTTAGGGGCCCCTAAAATGCCAGGACAATATAAATACCCCACATGTGACCCCATTTTAGAAACAAGACACCCCAAGGTATTCCGTGAGGGGTATGGTGAGTTCATGTAAAATTTTCTTTTTTGTCACAAGTTAGTGGAATATGAGACTTTGTAAAAAACAAACAAAAAAAAAATATATATCAATTTCCGCTAACTTGTGCCAAAAAAAATAATTCTGTGAACTCGACATGCCCCTCACCGAATACCTTGGGGTGTCTTCTTTCCAAAATGGGGTCACTTGTGGGGTATTTATACTGCCCTGGCATTTTTGGGGCCCTAAAGCGTGAGAATCCAAATGCGTAAAAATGCCCTGTGAAATCCTAAAGGAACTCATTGGTTTTAGGGCCCCTTTCGCATCTTGGCTGCAAAAAAGTGTCACTCATGTGGTATCGCCGTACTCAGGAGAAGTAGGGCAATGAGTTTTGGGGTGTATTTTTATATATACCCATACTTTGTATGAGAAATATCTCTGTAAATGACAACTTTTAAAAAAAATGTATATAAAGTTGTCAATTTACAGAGATATTTCTCTCAACCAGCATGGGTATATGTAAAAATACACCCCAAAACACATTACCCTACTTCTCCTGAGTACGGCGATACCACATGTGTGACACTTTTTTGCAGCCAAGATGCGCAAAGGGGCCCAAATTCCAATGAGTACCCTTTAGGAGGGCATTTTTACGCATTTTTCTTCTCACGCTTTAGGGCCCCTAAAATGCCACGGCAGTATAAATCCCTCACATGTGACCCCATTTTGTAAAGAAGACACCCCAAGGTATTCTGTGAGGGGCATGGCGAGTTCATAGAAGATTTTTTTTGTTGGCACAAGTTAGCGGAAATTGAGTTTTTATTGTTTTTTCTCACAAAGTCTCCCTTTCCGCTAACTTTTGACAAAAAGTTCCATTTTTCATGGACTCACTATGCCCATCAGCGAATACCTTGGGGTGTCTTCTTTCCAAAATGGGGTCATTTGTGGGGTGTTTGTACTGTTCTGGCATTTTGGGTGGGGCTAAATTGTAAGCAGCCATGTAAAACCTAAAGGTACTCGTTGGAATTTGGGCCCCTTTGTGCACCCAGGCTGCAAAAAAGTGTCACACATGTGGTATGGCTGTACTCAGGAGAAGTAGGTTAATGTGTTTTGGGGTGTATTTTTACATATACCCATGTTAAGTGAGAGAAATATCTCTGTAAAATGACAACTTTGTATAAAAAAATTTAAAAAGTTGTCGTTTACAGCGATATTTCTCACACAAAGTATGGGTATATATGAAATTACACCCCAAAACTCATTGCACTACTTCTCCTGAGTACGGCGATACCACATTTGTGCCACTTTTTTGCAGCCAAGATGCACAAAGGGGTCACCTTTTGGATTTCACCGGGCATTTTTACGCATTTGGATTCTCACGCTTTAGGAACCCTAAAATGCCAGGGCAGTATAAATACCCCACATGTGACCCTATTTTATAAAGAAGACACCCCAAGGTATTCCGTGAGGGGCATGGCGAGTTCACAGGGAAAAATAAAATTTGGCACAAGTTAGCGGAAATTGATATTTTTTTTTTTATTTTTTTTTACAAAGTCTCATATTCCACTAACTTGTGACAAAAAAATAAATAAAATTTACATGAACTCACCATACCCCTCACGGAATACCTTGGGGTGTCTTCTTTCTAAAATGGGGTCACTTGTGAGGTTTTTGCACTGCCCTGGCATTTAAGGGTCTCCGCAATCATTACACGTATGGCCAGCATTAGGAGTTTCTGCGATTCTCCTTATATTGAGCATACGGGTAATGAGATTTTTTTTTTCCGTTCAGCCTCTGGGCTAAAAAAAATAAAATAAATGAACAGCACAGATTTTTTCATTCGCATCGATCATCATGGATGAAAAAATCTCTGCCAAAATCAGTGACTGCGGTGCTGTGGGCTGGGCTCTAGCTACCTAACAAGTAGCTAACTAACTGGCGGTGATAAGGGACCCTTATGCCCCATTCACACGTCCGCAATTCTGTTTGCGGAACGGAAATGCGGACCCATTCATTTCTATGGGGACAGACTTACCGATCCGCACTTCCATGTCTGCACTTCCGTTCCGCAAAAATATAGACCACGTCCTATTCTTGTCCGCAATTGCGGACAAGAAAAGGCATTTTCTTTATAGTTCTGGCAATGTGCGGATCTGCAAAATGCGGAGGCACATTGCCGGTGTCCGTATTTTGAGGATCTGCGGATCCGCGGATCCGTGGATCCACGGATCCGCAAAACACATATGGACGTCTGAATGGAGCCTTACAGGGGTGTGATCAATGACAGGGGGGTGATCAGGGAATCTAGATTGGGTGATCAAGGGGTTAACAAGGGGTTAATAAGTGATGGGGGGGGGCGAGTAGTGTAGTGTTTGGTGCAACTTTACATAGCTACCTGGTCCTCTGGTTGTCGATCCCAGCAAATGGGACCACCAGAGAACCTGGTAGCAGGTATATCAGACGCTGTTAACAAAACAGCGTCTGATATACCAGTTTGATGCGATTTATTTCGCATCTACAGCCTGCCAGCGATTGATCATCGCTGGCAGGCGGCAGTATAACTGGTGAGACGCGCGGCACTGTGAACGCAGGAGATGCGAGATGACGCACGGATGCGTCCAGCCAGAGCTACAGGACCGCCGGCCGGACGCATCTGTGCGTTAGGTGGTCCTGTAGTGGTTAAGTAATTTGCAAAACAGCTATGTTTGAAGAGACAATCAAATTTTGACAATGTGGTTCTCACAAATAGCTACCTGATATAAACATAAGTACCGTACGCTGAGCCTTAGGCTGGGCAGGTGGCAGCCTTTTCAAAGTGCCCCATTCTAAGCAGTGCATGGGTCCCCCATATGGTGGAGAGCGGAGGCTCAGCTCTCACATGAGAGCCACGCTCCTGCTCTAACAGACCAGACTGGCAGGATTGCCGATCCGGGCCGTTTAACCACTTACATGCCACAGGCAATGGTGTCGGCGACATGTAAGTGGTGACAGAAGGAGCGGACTCCCTTTGTCTCCCATCAGCATCCTGCAAGTGAGATCGCGGGGGTGCCGATGTGTGTCTGCGACCTAGTGTAGGCCTAAAGCAAGCCTTGAGTGTTCCCCAGTAGGCTGCACTTCTCTGGTCAATGTCAGTATAGCACTGACTTTAAAAGGCAATGCACTATAGAGATGCAATGCACTATTGCATTTTAGAACCAATCAAAAGATTGCCTATTATAGTCCCCTTGTGGGACTATTAAGTTGTAAAAAAAAAGTAAAAATAAAAAGCCTTTAATAACTCTAAAAGATTCCAATAAAAATATACTTTTTTCCATTGAAAATATGCTTTTCAATTAAAAAAATGCAAAGATAAAATCTCCCCCACATATTTGGTATTACCGCGTCCATCACAAGCCGCACTGCACAAATATCATGTAACTATGGGGATAACCTACCGTGAACTCCATTAAAAAAAAACACACAAAAATTCCAGAATTGCTCATTTATTCTTAGTTGCCACTGAAAAAACTTTATAAAAAGCAATAAAAAGTGTTATTTACTCCAAAATGATACCAATGAAAACTAAGAGTTATCCTGCAAAAATCAAGCCCTCAAGCAACTCCATAGAAAGAAAAATAAAAAAAGTTATGGGTCTTGGGTAGTGATGAGTAAGCACCAAAGTGCGATATTCGTGCGCACAGCCAAGCACCCAAGTATAATGGAAGTCAATGGAAGACAACCAGGCACCCCCTGCTGGGATGAAGGGATGGTGCCTGTTCTATTGGAAAAGGTCAGAAAGTGACAGAAACACCACCGAAATGGATCTGGAACAGCATGGGGACCATGTCTGGGTGCATCTTGGACTCCAATGTCCTGCTGGGAACCATATTGTCCCAGTTATCCGCCACTTTTGCATAGCAAGGTAAAATTGTTAGGAAACATTATTTCCTGGATATTCAATGGTATATACAGTGCAAATGCTGCAAAAAATTACAAGGAAGAAGCACTCCGATACAGCCAGTACATCACATAAAGGAGGGCCTCATTCACATGGTGCTACAATTGTTCAGGTACACCGCTGCAATCATAAATCCTATGCACTAAGTGAAAGGGCTGGCAAAAATTGCAAGGAACCGGCACTCCAATAAACACTTTATTACACATAAAGGAGGGCATCATACACACCCTGAAAAATTATCATTGATTGCCTACTGGTGACCCTCAAAAACATTTGGAGCAAGGGCATGCTGGTTACCCTATAAAACAGTTAAGGGCCTGAAGGTGAGCGGACCTAATAGAAAAATTGTAGTGAGGGCCTGAAGGTGATTGAACCCCATAAAACATTGCAGTGATGGCCTACAGGTGAGCAGATGGTATAAGGCCGAGCGAACCCTGCAAAACATTTTAGTGATACTCTTATCTGTTAAAGTGCCACCAGCAGCACTAAATACAGGCTCAGACAATACGCTGGCGGCAGCGCAGGCCAGCACCTCCAAGTCGTAGAACCCAAGTTCATGCCACGTGTCCAGCTTGGACACCCAGTAGTTGTAAGGCACTGAGGGATCATTTAGGATGCTGACACGGTCTGCAATGTATTCCTTCACCATCTTCCAAAACTTTTCCCTCCTTGTAGCACTAGGCCGCGATTCAGGGTGAGGTTGCTGGTGGGTGTCATGAAAGTGTCCCATGCTTTGGAAAGTGTTGCCTTGCCTCTGTGGGAACTACTGTGTGTTCCCCTTGTCTCCCCTCCTTGGTTGCCTAAGGAAGTACAGACTCTGGCGGCTGCATTGTTAGATGGAAAATTTTGGAGCAAACTGTCAACAAGTACCTTCTGGTTTTGCACGGTTTTACTCATCCTCTCCACCACAGGAATCAGAGATGAGTAATTCTCTTTGTAGCGGGGGTCCAGAAGGGTGAACACCCAGTAATCTGTGTTACCTAAAATGCGTATAACGCGAGGGTCACGGGAACGGCAGCCTAACATGAAGTCAGCCATGTGTGCCAGAGTACCAACGGGCAAGACGTCGATGTCAACTTCAGGATGACTCTCCATACCCTCATCCTCCTCCTCTTCTGCCCATCCACTCTGAACAGATGAAATTAAAGTTCCATGGGTACTAGCCTCTGTAGCAGAGGCAAGTGTCTCCAGCTCCTCCTCTTCATGGCCCATTTCGCGCTGAGAAGACGAACTGGGGGAGGTCTGGCTATTGCCCTGCGTCATCTCCTCCCTGATTATCTCGTCTGCCACTCAAAGCATCCTCCTTAATTGTGCGCAGCGATCGTTTGAATAGACACAGCAGAGGGATGGTTACGCTGATAATAGCGTTATCGCCACTAAGCATCGGTGTAGATTCATCAAAGTTTTTTAAAAAATCACATAGGTCTGACATCAATGCCCACTCCTCGGTTGTGAATAGTGGTAGTTGACTGGAAAGGCGACGACCATGTTGCAGCTGGTATTCCACAACTGCCCTCTGCTGCTCACAAAGCCTGGCCAACATATAGAATGTACAGTTCCATCGCGTGCTCACGTCGCACAACAGCCGGTGATCTGGAAGCCACAAGCGCTGCTCCAGCGTTGACAGACCGATTGAAGCTGTGGACGACTTTCGGAAATGAGCACACAAGCGGCATGAGCACACTACGTGGGCTAGGCATAGAATGTGTGTCAGTTTGCGGAGTTCCAAAGCCGCCACCAAGTTACGCCCATTGTCGGACACAACCATGCCTGTTTCTAGGTTGACCAGCTCCCTTATACCCTGCAATAGCTCTGCGGCGGTGTGCTGTTTGTCCCCTAAATAGATAAGCTTCAGCACGGCCTGTTGACACTTACCCATAGCAGTGCTACACTGCTTACAGCTAGCGACTGATGGCTGACTGCTGTGGAGGTGGAAGTGGAAGAGGAGGCGGCGGAGGAGGAGAAGTCGGGGTTGGAGCCAGTAACATAGCTGGTGGCGGAGACCCTGATGGATGTAGGGCCCGCAATCCTGGGCGTGGGTAGGAGCTGTGCCATCCCAGGGTCCGGCTCACTCCTGGCCTCCTCAACATTCACCCAGTGTGCGGTCAGTGTAGCGTCCCTGGCCACCAGCACTTATCCATGTGTCAGGACTCGAACCCGTGGCCAGTCATGTCCCAGGCGGTAGCTCTACCCACTAGGCTACCGTCTCTCCTTGGACTAGTCTCTGCTAACTTCTAACTACCTCTCTTGTCCTAGCCTTGTCCTCCTGATTATCCAATCTCTTGCACCTGCTACTTCCCTATAAAACCCAGCCCTTGAACCCAGCCCTTTGCTGGTTATTGTGCCTCCAAGCCTGTAGCAAGCTTCCTCTCTGCTCCTCCACCACTACTGCTGATTTACCATCGTTGCCAACCCGGACCGTTTGACCTCGCTGATTAGCCGCCTGCATTGACTCTCTGCTTACCTCCGACCACGCCTCCGTCTACTCCTGCTGTTACCTCGCTGCCATCTCTGCTGCCGACCCGGACTGATCGACCACGCTACCTGCCTCCTGCTTCTGTGGGCCTTGCCACTGGACTCCATACTCCCAGCTTGGGTGTCCTCTGACTAAGGTGAGCCTCGTTAGACACTACCGTCCATAACAGAATAACCAGCCTAAAAAACATGGAGTCCGCAATGGCCACCCTGCGCAAGCAGGTGTCTGAGCTGCAAGACTTTGGCACCACCTACCAGGAGAAATTTTCGCAACTCCAAGGCCTGGTACAGAGTCAACAGGGGAGATCATTGAGCTCCAACGGCAACTCCTGGACGTACGTGGTGCGGCCGCAGACACCCGCATGCCACTACCCTCGAAATTCAATGGAGATCGCCGCCAGTACCGGGGCTTTCTCAATCAGTGCCAGTATCTACTCCGGATGCATCCGGCCCCTTTTCCACTGATGAAAAGAAAGTATTGTTCATTGTTAACCTCCTGACGGATGAGGCCCTGGCATGGGCGTCTCCATACGTGGAAATCGATAGCCGTCTGCTGCGCGATCTGGATGTTTTCATCACAGCTATGAGCCAGGTCTTTGATGACCCCAATCGCTGTGCCACAGCTGAGGCAAGACTACACAGTCTTCGACAGGGAAGACGCTCTGTCGCCGAGCACGCCGCCGAGTTCCGCCGCTGGGTCTCAGACACCAACTGGAATCCAGCTGCTCAAAGGAGCCAATTTCGGCGAGGTCTATCGGAGGCGATCAAAGATGAACTTGCCAGACTTGAAGCCCCTGATGATTTGGACGACTTCATTCAGGTGTGTGTCCGTATTGATCAGGAGGCTCACCGAGAGAAGGAAAGAAAGGCTCTGGTCCCAAGGTGACAGACCCACTTACTCTTTCTCCTCTACTACCCAGCAGGTCGCCCAACCTCCCATCGAGTCGATGCAGGTTGACGCAGTGCGCAAGTCTCTGTCCGTAGCAGAAAAAGAGCGACGACTGGTCGAAGGCCTCTGCCTCTACTGTGGGGAACCAGGGCACATTGCCATCAAATGCCCCAACAAATCTCGCAGAACCATTGCCGTCACGGAACTGCAGAGCAGCGGCAGGCCGCAACCTCACCGGTGACCGCAGAGACAACTGAGTTAGCAGCCACCGGGTCCCACTTCACCGCTCCAATTGTCATTACCATCGGGATCGGCAACTTCTCTGTTCCGCAATGCTCGACTCTGGGGCTGGCGACAATTTTATGGATCTAACTTTTGCTAACGAGAACAACATTCCGCTTGTAACCAAGACAGACCCCATCGATCTGGAAACAGTGGATGGGTCCCTCTCTCCTCGGGACCAGTTACACATCAGACCGCAGATTTACAGCTCCACATTAAAACCGACCACCACGAGACGATCCACTTCTCTTTGATTGCCTCCCCAAGTTTCCCGTGATTTTGGGCATCCCGTGGTTAGCCACTCACAACCCTTCGGTGGACTGGGAAACCCGCTGTCTGCGGTTCACATCCGAGTTCTGCTCCTCGAACTGTCTGCATGAACCTGCTTCCCCAACGCCCAAAGAATCTATCATCTTGGAACCAACTGTCAAGGAGCTGTTGCCTCCACAATATAGCGAGTTTCAGGATGTCTGTGAAAAAAACGCAGACAAGCTGCCCCGCATCGACCATACGACTGCCCAATTGAACTACTACCTGGGGCTGAAATACCCTTCGGCAGCATCTACTCCCTCTCGGAGCCTGGAACTCAAGGCTCTGAAGGACTATTTGGACGAGGACCTAAAGAAGGGCTTCATTCGACCCTCCACCTCCCGCGGGAGCACCCTTCTTCTTCGTGGAGAAAAAAGACTCTCTCTACGCCCTTGCATTGACTACCGTAAGCTGAATGATGTTACGGTAAAAACCGTTACCCTCTCCCCTGATTTCGGAACTTCTCGAGAGACTCCGGGCGGCAAAAGTCTTTACGAGCTCGATCTTCGAGGGGCCTATAATCTGGCTTCGCATTCGTCCCGGGATGAATGGAAGACCGCCTTCGCACACGATATGGACATTTTGAATACTTAGTTATGCCCTTCGGACTTTGCAATGCCCCAGCCACTTTCCAACATTTCATTAATGACGTCCTTAGGGACATGCTGGATCTGTTCGTAGTGGTGTACCTGGACGATATTTTAATTTTCTCGGAAAATCTCGAACAACATCGCGAACATGTCCGCAAGGTGTTACAAAGACTCCGTGAGCAGTCCCTTTACATCAAGCTCGAGAAATGCGAGTTCGAACAGACCACCACCCAGTTTCTCGGTTACATCATCTCCCGGAAGGGCTGAGTATGGATCCTCGGAAGATTCAGGCTGTAATAGATTGGCCTCCCCTAAGAACGAAAAGGAAATACAGAGGTTTGTCGGCTTCGCCAACTTTTACCGAAAATTCATTCGAACTTCTCAAAAATCGTTAATCCACTACCCAGTTAACCAAAAAGACTGTGCCCTTTTCCTGGACACCCGAAGCACAGGAAGCCTTTACGAAGCTTAAATCCCTCTTCACGTCTGCTCCAATTCTGATCCATCCTAATCCCGAACTGCCATTCACAGTTGAAGTGGACGCTTCCGACACCGCAGTAGGCGCTGTCCTATCACAACGCACGGGAGAAAAGATGCTTTTACACCCTTGCGCCTTCTTCTCTCGCCAAATGTCTCCCGCAGAGAGGAACTATGACATCGGGAATAAGGAGTTGCTGGCAATCAAAGATGCCTTCTCGGAGTGGAGACATCTATTGAGGGGCCATCAATCCCATAACTGTGTTTACTGACCACCGAAACCTCGAATTCATCCGTTCTGCCAAGAGGCTTTCTGCCAGACAAGCCAGATGGAGCTTTTTTTCTCTCGATTCAATTTCATTATCACATATCGCCTGGGTCGAAGAATGGCAAAGCAGATGCCCTTTCCAGGATGTTCTCTGAACCATCACAGGACAACAAGGGCCAAGCCAGCATTCTACCCGAGAAAACGGTCTTAGGAGCTACCTACCCAAAGGAACTCCTGGGGTCAATCAAGAAGGCTTATGAAAAGGACCCCTTCCTCACACACCCAGGAGAAGACGTCAACCTCACCCTCAAGGGTGGCTTCTGGGTATACCTGGATCGACAACTGTACGTACTCAGAAATGGCACGGCTCGATGTACTAAAATATAACCACGATACCAAGTTGGCTGGCCATCCAGGTACAAGAAAGACCCAGGAACTCCTGTCCCGCTCCTTCTGGTGGCCGACGTATAAGGAAGATACTAAAAGGTTTGTCTCCTCATGCACGGTCTGTGCCCGCAACAAGACTCCCGCTCTTCACCCGTGGGCTGCTGCGACCACTCCCCATCCCTCCCGCCCTTGGGGTTCAATTTCTATGGACTTTGTGGTTGACCTACCCCCTTCAAAAGGGATGAACACCATTCTGGTCGTCGTGGACCGCCTTACCAAGATGGCCCATTTCATCCCCTGCAAGGGCCTACCCACTGCCAAACAGACGGCTGACCTGGTTTTCCGTGAAATCTTTAGGTTACACGGGGTTCCGGATGATGTGGTCTCTGACCGAGGAGTGCAATTCACCTCTAAATTCTGGAAAGACTTCTGCCTGGCCCTTGGGATCACGGTAAACCTGTCCTCCGCTTTCCATCCCCAGTCTAATGGGCAGACAGAGAGAACGAACCAGACCCTCGAGCAGTACCTACGTTGTTTCATCACTCATTTGCAGGATGACTGGTTGGACCACCTTCCTACGGCCGAAGTTTTCCTACAATAATGCGGAACACAGTTCCACCCATTACAGTCCTTTCTATGCCAACACTGGCCTGCATCCAGCTTTCATCCCACGCCTGCCCATCACCTCCACGCTTCCAGCTGTGGCCGAACGCCTGGCAAGTTTACAAGAGGCACAAGAGAACATTTCCAATAATCTCCTTGAGGCTCAGAGACGCTTTAAGCGGGCGACAGACAAACGTCGTAGACCCGCTCCGGACTTTCAGATAGGAGATCAAGTGTGGCTCTCCACAAAAACCTAAGACTGAAGGTACCCGCTCAGAAACTGGGCCAAAAATACATAGGGCCTTTCCGGATCTCTGGCCGGATTAATGAAGTCACCTTCGGCTGGACCTCCCACATTCCATCAGGGTGCACCCAGTCTTCCATTGCTCCCTTCTCAAGCCGTTTGTAGAGAACACCTTCCCTGGCCGCCATCCTCCCCCACCACCAGTAAGGGTACAAGGCGAAGAGGAGTACATTGTCTCTAAGATCCTCGACTCCAGACTCCACCGGGGCAAAATACAATACTTGATTTCCTGGAAAGGCTATCCTCCAGAAGACAACTCCTGGGAACCGGAGGAGAACATTCATGCCCCCAGACTTGTCAGGGAGTTCCATCTGAGTCACCCAGATAAGCCTTCCTGCGGTGCCCGGAGGTCACCTTGGAAGGGGGAGTACTGTCAGGACTCGAACCCGTGGCCAGTCATGTCCCAGGCGGTAGCTCTACCCACTAGGCTACCGTCTCTCCTTGGACTAGTCTCTGCTAACTTCTAACTACCTCTCTTGTCCTAGCCTTGTCCTCCTGATTATCCAATCTCTTGCACCTGCTACTTCCCTATAAAACCCAGCCCTTGAACCCAGCCCTTTGCTGGTTATTGTGCCTCAAGCCTGTAGCAAGCTTCCTCTCTGCTCCTCCACCACTACTGCTGATTTACCATCGTTGCCAACCCGGACCGTTTGACCTCGCTGATTAGCCGCCTGCATTGACTCTCTGCTTACCTCCAACCACGCCTCCGTCTACTCCTGCTGTTACCTCGCTGCCATCTCTGCTGCCGACCCGGACTGATCGACCACGCTACCTGCCTCCTGCTTCTGTGGGCCTTGCCACTGGACTCCATACTCCCAGCTTGGGTGTCCTCTGACTAAGGTGAGCCTCGTTAGACACTACCGTCCATAACACCATGTGTCCGTGGTGAGGTGGACCTTCCCAGTAAGTGCGTTGGTCAGGGCACGGGTGATGTTCTGGGACATATGCTGGTGTAAGGAGGGCACGGCACACCGTGAAAAATAGTGGCGGCTGGGGACTGCGTTCCGAGGGACGGCCGCCGACATCAGGCTGTGGAAGGCCTCAGTGTCCACAAGCCTAATTGGAAACATTTCAAGGGCCAGTAATTTTGAAAGTTGCGCATTCAGTGCTATGGCCTGTGGGTGGGTGGGTATTTGTGCTTGCGTTCAAATGCCTGTGCTATCAACATTTGGACCCTGCGCTGGGACAGGGAAGTGGATGTTGTTGCTGACGGTTCATTTGAAGGTCCAGGTACAGGGCGAAGGGCATCTGGACCTGCGCCTTCGACAGGGGATTGGCCAGCAGTGCATAACACAGGGGAAGTGGAGGCAATTATGGGACCCTCAGACGCAGAGTGTGGACCCAGGCGTTCGTCCCCCATATTAGGGTGCTTGGATGCCATGTGGCGCATCATGCTGGTGGTGGTGAGGTTGCTAGTGTTCACGCCCCAGCTCGTTTTAGTACGGCACATTTTTCAAACTACCACACTCTCATTTTCATCTGCGCTTTCCTCAAAAAAGTGCCATACTGCGGAACACCTACCCCATGGCAAGATAGATTTACACATGGGGGTGCTCGGTAAAGGTTGATAGCCTGTTTGGTGTTTGCCGATATGTCCCTTTTGCCACCCAACTGCCTCTTCCAGACTGTTGCATTGCTACGGATGCCTCCCCCTCTGTACTGCTGTCCTCGCTCGGCTTTTCATCTAACCATGTTGAGTCAATGACATCATCGTCCATCACCTCCTCTTCCACCTCCTCACTTTGCTCATCCTCCTGACTTGACATAACCACCACCTCAGTGTTTGGCAACTGTGTATCATAATCATCCACCTCATGAACGAATGATTGCGGTTCACCACCGTCATCTTCTTGAGACTGTGAAGGCTCAAGAGGTTCGGAATCAGGGCATAATAAATTTAGGTTCCTCTTCAAGAGTGCTTGGTGAGAGAGCCAAACCAAGTACTGGCGATGAAAAGAGGTCATGTGAATATCTGAGTTTGGGATAACTTGTTTGGCCAGATGCGACATGGTAGGAGGAAGGAGGATCAGAGTGAGGATTCGGTTGACCAGACTCTTGGCTACAGAGACTGGACTTTGTGGAAGAGAGGGTGGTGCTTAACCGACTGGAAGCATTATCTTCTGCAATCCAACCGATCACCTGTTCGCACTGGTCCGACTTGGACAGTGTTGTCCTGCGCCGCCCAGCTAAGTTGAACATGAAGCTGGGTAAGGGGGATTTTTTCTGATGCACTGGCAGCAGGCACAGTTTCACTGCGCCCAGGGCCATGGCCTCTGCCTGCACCATCAGCATCACGCCCAGGGCCATGGCTTCTGCTTGCACAATCAGCATCACGCCCAGGGCCACGGCCTCTGCTTGCACCATCAGCATCATGCCCAGGGCCACCGCCTCTGCTTGCACCATCAGCATCACGCCCACTTCCCCCTCCCTTTGTGCTCGCCTTCTTCATATTTATGGTTTTGTCTGTAGATATGGCATAGATTGTTTTACTCTCCGCTAAAGACATAGTTTTCTGATGCAGGACAGTACTGGACACAGAAAAATACAGATTTTCGGCACTACACTAGCCCAGAGATAATGTAATTTTTACAGTACACACTGTAAAGGCTTGCTATAATGTACTGAATACAGAAAAATAAAGATTTTCAGGAGTACACTAGGCCACAGATAATGAAATTTTTACAGTACACACTGTATTGGCTTGCTGTAATGAACAGGAGACAGAGAAATACAATTTTTCGGCAACACACTAGCCCAGAGATAATGTAATTTTTACAGTACACACTGTATTGGCTTGCTGTAATGTAAAGGGGACTGAGAAATACAATTTTTCAGCACAACACTAGCCCAGAGATAATGTAATTTTCACAATACACACTGTATTCGGATGTAGTTCTATATTGGAAACAAATTTGTCCCAAATAAAATGTATTCTCTGCTGGAATACTGTATCTAGCAGCGGCTCTGTACACTAGTTATACACAGAGACAGGAAAGGGACCCATTGAGAGCGCAGGTACAATCATTACATTTATACTGTATATACAGTTGCGGCCTAAACGCACATACAGATGTTCCCAAAACAAGTTAACTATGGCCAAAAAATAAATTACTCTCTGCTGGAGTAATTAATATAATGGTTGCGGATTGAATGCACACACAGATGTGGCACAAGTTAGGTTAAATACCCCAGAACAAAAAATTTATCTGATGGTATAGGGTATATCTCAGTAGCAGGAACACTGTAGTGAATAAGCCCCTTTTTATAATTTATCCCCAATACACTGCTTTATGATGGTGCAGTGTATATCTCAGTACCAAGGATCACTGTAGTGAATAAGCCCCTTTTTATGTCTGCCCAACACACTGCTTTATGATGGTGCAATGTATATCTCAGTACCAAAGAACACTGTAGTGAATAAGCCCCTTTTAATAATATCTGCCCAACACACTGCTTAATGATGGTGTATTGTACATGTCACTAATCGGAAATCTTTCTGTCTTTTGGAAGTTATCAAAGCAATTTTCAAGTCCTGCATCTGTCCCTTCCTGGGGATGCCTGTCCCTTTCAATAAGGTTTTTGGCGCAAAATCAGTTAGTTTAGAGCAAAATGCCATCTGTCCCTGCCTACTGTCTGCTCTCCCTGACGCTGAATGAGCCAAGCGCCGGACCTCAGCTCTAATATGAAATGGTATCACATGTTCCGGCCAGCCAATCAGTGTAAGGCTTACAGCTAACATTGATATGGCCTTACACTGAGGGAAATTGCTTACCTGGACCTTGATTGGCTGCTTAGAAGGCACCAAAGGTGCGGAGAGGAGACTCGAGCAATGCGACGAATACATGTGGTGCTCGGCCGAGTAATGCCAAGCATAGCGATGCTCGAGCTGAACAAATACTTGGCCAAGCATGCTCGCTCATCACAAGTCTTGGGATGTTACGATGCAAAAAAAATTCTTCTTTTTAAAAAAGGGGTTTTATTTCTCAAAAGTAGTAAAACGTAAAAAAATGAACACTGGAAAATTTATAACGCATAAAAAGCGATCAAAAAGTGTTTTTTGCTCCAAAATTATACCAATGAAAACTGCAAGTCATTCTGCAAAAATGAAGCCCTTACACATATCGAAAGAAAAATTTAAAACGTTAGAGTTCTTGGGATGTGGCGATGGAAAACATTTTTCTTCTTTTTATAAAAAAAAGGGGTTTTATTGCTAAAAAGTAGTAAAATGTAAATAGATGTACACTGCAAAAATTTATAACGTAAAAACTCTGTGGCAGTATTATTGTTTTTTTCCCCATCTCCCTCCCAGAAAGAGTTAATAAAAGTTAATCAGAAATTACCCAAAATGGCAACATTAAAAAATACAACTTGTCACGCAGAAAACAAGCTCCCGTATGGCTACATAGACGGAAAAATAAAAAAGTTATAGCTCTAGTAAGGCAACCATGAAAAAAAGGGAGAAAAATGCTTGTGCCTTAACACCACAAAACAAACAGAATATTGAAGTATACCTAAACTTTTAAATCCTTTTTTTAAACCTATTCTAAATTGCACATAGTGAATTTTTATAATATATTTAATTTATTTATTTATTTTTCATTATTTAGTAAACAGACACCTCAGTTGCCCATATCTCTTTGGAATCAGTACACTCATGCATTGCTGACATATTAGGTGTACTGGTGTACAGATTTCACTGTAGGCTTCAGTGAGTGATGTACAGGCAGGAGCACACATCACTACTCCTGCCTGTGCTAGCTCCTATCTGCTCAAACCTAGCAAATAACAGTACAGGCTTTAGCAGAGCAGGTGCAGGCAGAAGATCTGCATTACCACATCACTGCTCCTTCCCTTGCCTGCTCAAAGCTGCTAATGTCTGGCATATTACATCAGATTTTAGCAGGGCAGAGCTGGCACAGGCAGAAGTTGCAATGTCTGCTCCTACCAGTACATCACTAACTGCGGCCCCAGTGGAATCTGTACACTTCTGACATGTCGGCAGTGTACAGATTCTAAAGCCCTATAGGCAGTGCCTACTAGGCACCTGAACTTTAGGAGCCTATTTTGTAAGGGAATAAAAAGGTTTTAATAAAATTGTTTAACAGTGTTGGTACACTATAAGTCAGTCAACTAATGAAACACAAGCAATCATAGTTACGTAAAAAATGTTTATAAAATGTAGGCTTACCATTTTAATTTGATATATTTAAAGGTGTGTGCAATTAAATTTGTAGTTCTGAAGGATATAGAAAATATTATGTCAAAGTGCCAACATTTCTACACAACTGTCCATGGAATGCAACAGTATTACAGCAGAATGGAAATATTAGAGCTTAGATCAAGGATGAGGCAGTTGGAATTTTTTAAGTACAAAGCCAAAATGAAAAAGAATGTTCATGCTCTGTATGTGATGCCCATGATGACCCTTCTTCTACCTGGAAGGACTGGAATAGTTTTATTTTACCATATAAACATCTGTGTGCTGTTCTACAGTTTACACCTGCCATATGGGATAATCTAACTAAGCCTATTATGTAAAAAATGATTTATTCTCTCTAGACTTTGAGTGTTCTGCTGATACTGCTATGAAGGTTAAGGTAGAAGATTCCTTTTGTGGACCACGCAAACGTGCCTGATTATCAAAATGTGACTATGCAAGATTGACTTTCACAAAGGAGAAACAAAAGGACAATTCTGATTAGAAAGTGCTTAAGGGGAATCAAACAGACAATTGATTCTATATACCTTTTACAAGATGGAGAATTCCTTTATGTGTTTGTGCAGTGAATAAATATTGGTGACCTTTCCTCAAGATAGGTCATCAATATCAGATCAACGGGGGTCTGACTCTCAGCACCCCTGCTGATCAGCTGTTTGAAGCGGTAGTGACGCTCATGGGAGCGCTGATTCCGCTTCTAAATATGCTCGTCGTCTCTCACTCAGGCCCCTTTTCACACAAGCTTTATGGATTCTCTCAGGATGCATTCAGTGAAACTCGCACAATTTTGCAAGCAAATTCACTCAGTTTTGTCTGCAATTGTGTTCAGTGTTTCAGTTTCTTCAGTGCGGGTGCAATCAGTTTTGATGCATTTTCCCCGTGCGTGAAAAGAAACCCTTAAGATTTACAAACATCAACTCCTAACAACCATCAATGAAAAACGCATCCAAGTTATATCCGGAAGCAATATGTTTTTCACTAAAGCCCCATTCACTTCTATGGTGCCAGGGCAGCGTGAAAAATGCAGAATATAGAACATGCTGCGATTTTCATTCAATGCAGAAATTATGCCTGCAAAACAATGCTCATGTACACAAACCCATTGAAATGAATGGGTCAGGTTTCAATGCAGGTGCTATGCGTTTACATCACGCATTGCACCCACGCGAAAAACTCGCTCATGTGAAATGGGCCTTTAAGTTTAATTAATAGTAAGAACACATCTCACTAGATATAGGTCTGGCATTATTGCCCTCACCAAAAATAATAGTTACAGAGCATATACTTTACATGATCTTCCAGAAAGAGAATATAGTAAGCACAAATTGCAAAAATTGCAAACATTAGGTGTTGGCAGACTAAAAAAAGTATTAAGTGTGAGAAAGCATAAATGTTGAAGAACAAACAGGAGACTCATGTCTGGAGAAAAAAGTTTAAGTTTGGGTCATCATAAACAGCATACAATTAACACAACAAGGCAAGGAATATCTTTACCCCTTCACAACCAGCGCCTTATTAGTACGGTGCTGCTGGAATTGACTTACCAACCAGCGCCGTAGTACTACGACGATCTGATCAGGCAGGTGCAGGTGCTACTAATATACTGATGCTTATAAACCAGGTCGTTCCGGTCATGATCCAGTCAATATTGAAATTGATCCAGAATGGTTTAAAACTTGGCTGTTTGGTCCCAACAGCCATTCATTATCTTTTTACCACTGAGGAAGGAACTACTAGTTTCGAAACGTGTCTGGTGGCAGTTTTTTGATCGGACAGTGTGGATTGTCATTCATAAAGAATTCCAATATAGCGCAATTCCAGTTAGCTGCTTGGCGTCCCGGCAAGTCCAACACACATGTGTAAGAACAACTAATATCACTAACCACAAGTCCAGAGTGAAGAAAGAAATAAGGAAACTGTGTTTTTATTATTATATTTATATTTTATTTGAAGGGACCGTGTTCATGAAATGGACGATATGAATAGTGCTTTTTAGGTATATATGTGGGGACATTTTTTAATACATTGTGTTTTATATTAAATAGTGGAATTGTATGCAAATTACCGTGAGCCAGTCATTATTATTACTAACATTTTGGGTGCAGGAGCTACGCCTGCCTGATCAGCTGCAGGGGAACTGCTATTCCCGTTAGCCAGACCCCTGCTGTATGTGCCGGCATCAGTGAAAACACAGATACCGGCGCATTAACCTTCACTATGGGGGGTGTGTGGAGGTGAGTGGAGGTGAGTGGAGGAAGGGAGCTCTCTCCACATCCCCATCGGGTCCCCATGCTGTGGTAACAGGGACCCGATGGCTGGGATGGCAGCCTGATGCCTTCCTTAGGCATCGTGGCTGCCTTCCCTGTTAGCCTGTGAGATCCAGCCCCCTGGATCTCACAGGCAGGAAGGCTGTAAGTGTATAACACTGGTAATACACTTACAGCTAATGCATGACAATATGGATGTATTGTAATGCATTGGAGAGGGGATCAGACCCCCAAAAGTTGTGGGGAAAAAAGTAAAAAAGTAAAAGTTTTTCATAATAAAAAAAAAGTTATAAAAAGATTGTGAAAAAAGAAAAAAAAAGAAAAGAAAAGTAGACATATTAGCTATTGACACGTCCGTATCGACTGGCTCTATAAAATATTACAGGATCCACCCCGTCAGGTGAACGCAGTCCAAAAAATAAAACAGTGCCAAAACAGTTATGTTTTTTTCTTTCGTACACATTCTATATTTATTTTTTTGGTTTGTATTTTGCTGTAGGGTTTATCTTTTTCCTGCTAAAATCCTTTTGGAATATTTCCCCTGATGAATTATGAAATGAAAAGTGACACGTCGCAAACTATCTCATATTGTTTATTAGGGATTCCGCCCAGGTTAGGGATAGGTATCCGGAAGAGGTCGCACCTTTCGAGGTGGGTGCTCTGTATAGACAGGTAGGGATGACCTAGACCCCTCCCTCTAATTAAGGCCGTACAGGGACAGCTGTTCCTGTTGACAAGTCTATACATGAGAACCCAACACTATCTGATTATACATGAGTGCCGGCAAGATCTTACAACTATTTGAATGTACGTGAACAGGTCAAGATTGATTGGTTGCCTGATTGGTCCTCTCTGAACTGTTTCTGAATTGGTAAGAAGTTCCAATTCTTATTTGACGTTTTCTATATATTTATTGATGGGTCTCAGGAGCCAATATATCACCAATCAGGGATCTTTTCTATGGTATTGTGCGCTTTGTTTATACAGTACTCGTAATTGGTGCAACTTATGTGTTTTATTGAAAATAATTAAAAGTTAAGTTTTAGCTCCCTTTTTGCCCCAGTTGGGGTTTTTGGTACATGTAGTATCTCAGAAAATGGCAACACAAAAACAAGATTTTATTTTGTGCAAAAATCCTTTTACTGTGTAAAACTTAACAAAAATAAAAATAATAGACACATTGGGTATTACCATGTCCATAACAACCTGCTCTATAAAATTATTATATGATATGGTAAATGCTGTAAAAAATAAATAAAAAAACTATGCCAAAACAGCCATTTTTTCACTTTGCCTCACAAAAAGTGCAATACCAAGCGATCAAAAAGTCTTATGCACCCTAAAATGGTACCAATGAAAAGATCACCTCATCCCGCAAAAAATGAGGCAATCACTCAAAAAATAAAAACCAATGGCACCCGCAAACCAATCCATCAAAATCTGCGCTGCAAAAGCCATATGGCACTCCTTCCATTCTGAATCCCGCCATGTGCCCAGCAGCAGTTTACCACTACATATGGGGTGTTGCCGTATTCAGGTGAAAATGGGTAACAAATTATGGAGTGTTTTTTCTCCTGTTACCCCTTGTGAAAATGAAAAATTTGGAGATAAAGCAACATTTTATTGGAAGAAATAAAACTTTTCATTTTCACAGCCAAGTGTTTCCAAATTCCGTAAAGTGCATAGGGGGTCAAAGTGTTCATTACAACCCTCAATATATTCTTTGAAGGGTGTAGTTTCCAAAATGGTGTCACTTTTTAAAGGGTTTCCACTAGTGTTGAGCGCGAATATTCGAATTGTGAATTTTTATCGCGAATATCGGAACTTCGATAATTCGGGAATATTTAAAATATAATGATATATATTCGCTATTTCGAATATTCGCCATTTTTCTAATATCTGAAAGGCTTACACTCAGTTCACACTTTAGCGTAAAACGCCACGTTCGAACGCGCAAAAAAACGCACAACAGTACAGGAACCATGCATTCCTATGGGGGTGGTTCACACTTGCGCGTTTTTATGCGCGTTCGAAGGCGCCTAAAAACGTCCGACGCATAAGCAAGTATGTTCGCGTTAATTCGGGCGTTTTTTCGAGTGTTTGGTGGCAATAGACTTCAATGGGAAAGTCGGGCCCTATGGCTGCCAAGCACCAGGTATATGCAGGACCAACAACCCATCAGACAGACAGATCATCAGCATACCTTAGCAAGGCAGCCTGGGTTTTAACCAGTTTTTCCAAAAGGAAAATTGTCTGTTTAGGGTTAGGTATCTAGGGGACCTGTGCACATAGATGATTATCATTAGGGTGACAACATTTTTTTTTTTTTTTTTTAATATGCCACCTAGCTCTCATCTCAATGATTAGGAAGGCTGCATAGTTTTTTTTGATTTTGCAATTTTTTAAAGACTAAGTTTATAATCTTTCTATTCTGTTTTGTCATATAAACTCATTTGCATACCATGGGACTATGGGAAAGCCATGCAAATCGTGTTCACAGTTTACAAACAAGGCAGATACTGCTATATTGCTCATTAGCATTTCTTGGCCATGTGTATGCAAATGAGTTTTAAATGTTGGGAAATGTTTATGCAGCTCTCTTAGGCAGTGAGAGAGGAGTTAGGCTGGCATATAAAATTATAATTTTTGTCGCCCTAATGATAATGGTCTAGGGTCCAGGCCCCTCTAGATAGCCAACCAATGCTAACCAATTTCTCTCATTTTGGATTGAGAACTTATGTTTGAAAACTCATGATTGTCATTGTAAGGTATGCTGGCGCCCTGTCTTATGGATAGATAGTCACCCTGCACATACCAGGCTTTTGACATGGTGTAGAGTGATTTTTTTTTTATTTACAAGTAATAAAAGTATGTTAAATAATTAAATTAGCATTTAAAAGTAGGTTAGAAAATAAAATGTTAGAGTAGATTTAGATGTCATAAAATAGGTTATTTTAAACTATTTAAAAATATTAGTTGATTTATGCCCTTTAGTTAGTCAACTTAAAACAACTTTTCTATCACTATTGTAGCTAGAATGAGTCACTGTGGGTTTTAATATTCGCCTGCCAATAGAAGTCTATTGCGGTTCGCCCTGTTCGCCTGTTCGCGAACATTTGAGTAAGTTCGGGTTCGTTGTTCGCGAACAGAAAATTTTATGTTCGCGACATCTCTATTCGCGATGCGAGTATATGTTCGCATCGCGAATTAAACTTTGAGCTGAGCTCCTAATGGTTGGTTGAACTTGCTACTTGCTGGAATATAACGAAGATTGTGAATATAGTGCTATATTCGTGAATTTGTTATAATCGTAATATTCTAGCAAACCATTGCCAACCTTTAGGAACCCAGCTCTAAGTTTAATTCGCAATGCGAGTATTACAGGTTATATTAATCGCAATGCGAATTCAACTTAGAGGTGAGTTCTTAATGGTTGGCTTGCTTCTTATCTATCTTATGATCGAGTCGACCAAGACAACCGGTTGATTGAACCTAATAGTATACTGCCCTTATGCGGTGCGATTCACGTGCATATGTAATTGCCAATTTTTCGCATGACACAAACTATCTTACATACAGAGAATTATAATTCAGTAATGAGAATTGTTACTGATGTATAATTACCCTCTTTATGTAGGAAACTGTATTTTATGTCATGCGAAAATCGGCATTACATATGCGCGTGAATCGTAACCGTATAAGGGGAGTATGATATATTGTGTTCATTCAATGGGTTATCTTGGTCTACTCGAATAGACGAATATTGCGTAATATAGCACTATATTCGCTATTTTCTCTATCTTCGTCTATTCGACCCAGCAAGCCAACCTAATAGTATACTGGCATTATGCGATCCGATTCACGCGTATATGCAATTGCCGATTTTTAAAATACAGTAAAGAGGAAAATTATACATCAGTATTCAGTAATTAGAATCATTTACAATACAATATTTGCATTTTTGTAATCGCGTAGGGGCATCAAGCTATTTTCATACAGGTTTTGTTTGGTAGAATTTTCGAATATGTAGAATATAGTGATATATTATCCATGCAAATTATTATTTTTTTCTACAGTGCATGAGGTGACTCATCATTATAATTTTCCCTCCCTTCTCCTAGCTTGAATAGCCAATGAGAAGGCTTTGTCACAACTTAGCAACATCCCTAGCAACCAATAGGAAACTAGACTACCCCTTCACTATATAAGTGACGACATCACCCAGCAGCCATTTTGTGGTGTTGGATTTGTTGGAGCTTGGAGCTGTGCTATTTTGTCTGCTGTGCGATTTATATTATCTGGATTTAATTTATAATATTCTAGTTAGTTAGTTTCAGGTAGTGATTAGGGAATAGTGTCGTTTTATAGCTGATAGGGTCGAAATAATTTGAGATAGTTTAGTAGTTTAGTAGAGTTAGCAGAAAAATATAGTTAGTGTTAGGGCCTAGTGTAGCAGATAGGGTTCAGTGCAGGGTTAAGTGAAGGACACCGAGTTAGGTAGGTAGCTGTAATATATAATATAGTTAGATAGTTAGATAGTTAGATAGATAGATAGATAGATAGATAGATAGCTAGATAGTTAGTTAGTTAGTTAGTTAGTTAGTTAGTTAGTGCTTAATAGTTTAGGTTAGGTATTAAGGCTACAGTTAGGGAATAGTAAAGTTTAGATTTTTTTCAGGGCAGCGTGTAGTTTAGGTTAATTAGTGATATAAAAAAAAAAGTTTTATATGTTTTTTGTTGGTCTTTATGACTTTTAGTTGTCAGTTAGTGTCTGTCTTAGGTTTAAAAACAATAAAAATACAAAAAAAAGTTTATAGGTTTACGTGTTTAGTGTAGTTTTTCTGTCCTACGTTAAAAAAACCCGTCTTGTAGTCTCTGCGTGTCAGTTGCTGTTTGTGTCAGGTTAAAAAAAGAGTTTACGTTTTAAGTGTTTGGCATTTAGTGTAGTTTTGTTAGTCGTCTGTTAAAAAAAACCCGTTTTTTAGTCTCTGTATGTCAGTTAGTGTCTGTCTTAGGTTAAAAAAAAGTTATATAAGTTTACGTGTTTAGTGTAGTTTTTCCTGTCTTACGCTAAAAAAAACGTCTTTTAGTCTCTGTGTATCAGTTAGTGTCTGTGTCAGGTTAAAAAAAAAAGTTTTAAAGTTTTACGTGTTTTGTGTTTAGTGTAGTTAAAAAAGAAATAAAAGTTTTTTTGTCTCTGTGTCTGTTAGTTTAGTCTTAGGTTAAAAATTTTTTTTTTTATAGCTTTACGTGTTTAGTGTCGTGTGTTACAGTTTTCGTCCTTTCATTTTTCACCCATCGTCCCCACCCCAATAAAGTTTTCCCCTAATCCCCAGCATGAGTGTATCAGGCCGTGCAGGCAGCCGTGGATGTGGTCGGGGTAACAGGGGAGTTGGTTCCCACACTGGACCACTCCCAGCACAGGGCCGCTCTTCAAGCCACGGACAGGCAGGCGCAGGTGGCAGGGGTGTCTGCCTGATCCGTGACTTTTTCACAAGTGGCAGCCGGCCCATAACTTCCCAGGATGCAGAGGCTGTCTTTGCTCTTGTGGCTGATTCGAGTGCCACGGAGTCCTCTGCCCCGGCTGCCAGCAACTGCAGCACTCCGCCTACTGTAGAACCAACCCCCAGCTCTCAAGAATTGTCCCCTCTCATCTCCGAGTTTGAGACTGAGAGGGACATCTTGGGGGAGGCAATGCAGGAGGCAGAAATACTGTTCAGCCCTGCGGATGGGCAGGACCTGTTGGAAGGGATTGGGGATGAGGAGGAGGAGGGGCCTATAAATCCCCCTATGAAATCCCTTCCAACTGGCGCGGGTGGTGTTAGCCACACAAACCCCGCACCTATTCAGACCCAGGCACCAGTGAGGGGACAGCAGAGCCCGGTCAGGGGCTCCATGTCAGCTGTTCCCGTCAGTCCACCACAGGTTGGCCCTGGGTCTAACATATCAGGGGGCGAAGAGGAGGGTGACCCGGAATGGGTGCCACCTCCTTTGTCAGGTGACGGCAGCACCGATGAAGGTAGGCACCTGAGGCAAATAGTGCACCAGGTCACCAGGGAGCCCAGTGTCAGGGGCTCCACTGGTAATGGCAGCAGGAGTAGGCAGCAGCAGACAGCACCACCTGTGCGCACCGAGCCCGAACAGGCGCAAGCCAACACCACCCCATCTGACAAGAGGTCAGTGCGGAAGTCGCCTGTTTGGGCTTACTTCACCTTGGCAGCAGATGATGTCACAGTTTGCATTTGTAAGCTGTGCCATGCAAGGGTGAGGAGAGGGAGATCTATGGCTCGGCTGGGTACCACGGCCCTCAACCAGCGTTGAGGGTGGGGCATCTCCTACCCGGAGCATCAGCATCAGCAGCAGGAGGACCAAGAGGACATGGTCCCAGGCAGTCGTGAAGAGTCACAGCCGTCTGTGCTCTTCCCCATGGCTGCCCATATGCTGCGATGCCTCAGGATCAAAAAATTTAAGGAGAGGGATGACATTTGGTTGGCCACCCTTTTAGACCCTCGCTGCAAGGTGAAACTGGAGCAGTTCATCTCAGCCAGCCGGAGGCAGGCCCGTCTTGAAAAATTGCGGGCCTGTCTGATCCACCGGCTGGAAGAGGCAAACCCTCGGCCTCAAGCTCCAGTTCTCCCCGTCCATCTCACCCAGCAGGCGGCTGGCACCAGCAGCACCAGCCGAGCAGGTGACCTTTTGGGTGAGATGACGCTTCTCTACCAGTCTGCACAACCCAGTACCAGCAGCAGCAGCAGCAGCATCAGTCACCACCAGCGGCTGGCCCGCATGGTGGCAGACTACATGCGGTCGGTAGGTGCTTCTGACAGCATGACCACCAACGACCACATGGAGTACTGGGTTGCCAGGCTGGACACCTGCCGTGAGCTCACTCAGTATGCGCTGGAGTTACTATCTTGCCCCCCCTCCAGCATACTGTCTGAGCGGGCATTCAGCGCGGCAGGTGGGGTGGTCACGGACAAGCGGACCCGTCTGTCCACAGACTCCGTGGACAGACTCACATTCATTAAGATAAATGAGTCCTGGATCGGCAGTGACTTCATGGCCCCCGCTTTTGGTTCAGGGCGCTGAAGGGTCCCTTGTCCATCCCTCTCCTTTGCTCTCCCTCCCAAACTCCGTTGTTTTTTAATTGTTTCCTCTGTTTTTAACTTTTTATGAATTTGATTATTTATTTATTGATACTTATTCGATCAATATTTATTTTCAAGTTTGTATCATGTATATATCAATTTAATATTTTAATTATGAATTTGTTTTGAACATGTTGAGTTACATTTGGGCCTTTAAACATAATGTCTGCTGTTGCCTGTGCTGCTGAATTTGGCCAAGCTACATGTGGCCATGATAATACACCACTTCTTAAAACTTGGTTGGGAACTGAGAACATGACCTAGCAGCCAATCCTTTACAGCTTTACAGTTTAAACACTCCACTACAAAATTCTCCCCGCTGCCTGTGATACAATTACCTTACACAATGGGTTGATGTAATTATCACAGGCAGGAGAATACATAGTTTTAAACAATGTCTTCTGTCCTAGAGACAACAGAGGAGTCATTCAATTATCTCTCAGGACAAAGGGAAATTGCCAATACACATGTGGGGACAATAGGACAGACATCACTATTCAAACATACAATGTCCCAACCATTACAGTAAATAAAGACATTTAACATATCCCCAGATGGCTTGGATCTGAGCGCTCAATATATCCAAACAGCACCAGATGCCACAAACACAGTCAAATCCCCATGGGGTTTAAGTTTAGCATAGGCTGATGAGAGGGTCCATAATCCTGGGGCAAGAGGCTGGCAAGCAGGCTTCTCTAGCACCCAGTGGCCAGGTTGGTTTCGCCACACTGCCATTGATGCTGCTGCATGTCATGAAAATTTTGAGTTACATTTGAGACTTTTAACATAACGTCTGCTGCTGCCTGTGCTGCCGATTTGGGCCAAGCTACATGTTGCCCTGATAATACACCACTCCTTAAATCCTGCCGTTGATGCTGCTGCATGTCATGAAAATTTTGAGTTGAATTTGAGCCTTTTAACATAACGTCTGCTGCTGCCTGTGCTGCCGAATTGGGCCAAGCTACATGTTGCCCTGATAATACACCACTCCTTAAATAATGCTTTTGATGCTGCTGCATGTCATGAAGATGCGGAGTTACAGTTGGGCTTTTTAACATAACGCCTGCTGCTGCCTGTGCTGCTGAATTGGGCCAAGCTACATGTTGCCCTGATAATACACCACTTCTTAAATCCTGCTGTTGATGCTGCTGCATGTCATGAAGATGTTGAGTTACATTTGATCGCACACGGAACAATCATAGAGTCCAGACCTTCACAACTTTTTTAAAGTAAAATTTTGATTGGGTTATTTAATTTTTTATTATAAACTGGAAGTGTAATTACCTGCAAGTGCCTGCTGTTATTCTGCCTAGTTACAAATGGAAACTTATGAGTCAGCATTCTAGTACTGTGTTAACTCTAGATGCTGTATGTCCTGATCGTGTGTAGACAACCATCATGGACCTGATTTTCTCTTTTGCACTTTAACAAGTAGAGAATTATGAATTCTCTTAACCTGGTTTGCATGTTTCAGTATTCTCGCATGGGCTCTGCTTATTTACGTGTTGTCAATATTTAGACATAAAAATATTTATTTAAATAATCTTTTTAAAAATACATTTTCGCTAGCGTTGTTCGGCTTCATTCACAAAATGAAATGATTTTACTTTATTTTATTATTTTTTGTTTTAAATTAAGTGTGGTTTGGGGCGGCTATGTTGTGGTTCACGCTGTAGCACGGTGTGGACCGCATGTGGCCCTCCCTTGTCAAAAGGTCTTGTGCAGTTGGCATTGTACAGGACTGATTGATGAACCTACAAAAATTTATATATTTTATTTATTTTTATTTTTTGTGTTGTCACACGGATTTAGGATCCAACACGGTGTTGTCTGTCGTTCTGGGAGGGATGGCTGACTTCCGTGTTGACCTCTCTACACGGTTGGTTGTGACTGGCGTTATACTCATCCGTGTGGAAATCCGGTTTTGTGAATGGAGCCGTGTAGCAACATGTAAATATGTATAGGTACTTTTCTTGTTTATGTTACTTGTTGGCAATTATGTAATGAGGATTTGCACATGCTAATTATATATAACCACTGCTTTAATATTTTAAGTATAAACTGTGTACTATATGATCTTCTTGGAGACATGTCACCGGTTAGAGAATTCATATAATCATAGTCATGTAATCAATCATATGTTTATATCTGTATGGTGGAAGCAACGCTACAACATGCAAAGTATAAAAAATTGGACGCTATCGAAGATCCATGCTGGTTAGTTCTCACCACTAACATTTTATTGTTCCAACATTGTTCCTTTATTTTGTTTTATATTTCTGATAACAAGATTTGATTGTAAAGAAATTTCTGGAATTTGTAAAATTTTATAATTTTGCTAATTTGATAAATCAAACAAGGTTTTTTGTAGTTATTATTACTCTGTTCAAGTTTTGTATTTTAGTAGTTAATTGTTTGATGAAAAAATACATTTATTATTTACGATAATTTGAAATTTATGTTACTACATAAAATAATTTAGTTACTAGGAAAATTAACTAAAAAGATTATTTTAAATGTAACTCTGGACTATTAGAATGCTTTGCTTTTTACTGAATATTTAATACACAACCGTTACCAGTGACTACTACTATCGTGATCCATTTGAGTTATGTGTAGGCCTCATACTGCCCAATTTCTATATACCTGCGGATGCTGTATGTCAGGATACTGATGAGTTTGGGAACGGACTCTAGCGGCCTTTACTTAAAAAAGGTTTAACAATTATAATAAAAAATGTATTTTAATTAAAAAAAATAAAACTAAACAATATAATTACAAATAAATAAAAAAAATATAATTGAACAAATCTTAATAGGGCAATGCCCTTATTTGTTTAACAATTTTTTTTAGATGGCCAACGGCCTTGGCATGCCTCTCCTCCATTTGCCTTAGGCCGTTCGAAAACTGGAGCTTGATCTCCCGCAGCTTCTGGAGATGTTGCTCCCGGAAGGCCGTCACCGCAGTCTGGTGCTCCCTTTCCATGTCCAGAATTCTTTGTTGCATTTCTTTCAATACAAAAAAATAAATAAATAGATGGTGTCGTTTCAGAAGAAACCACAGGATGTTGGCTTGAAATCTGATTGGCTGTTGGTGGCTCAACCCACTTTTTTAATTTTAATCCCAGTCCTCCAGTGACCAACTTTGCAAAGTTTGAAGACTGTGCCAATAAAAGTCTAAGAGCAGCAGCTATTTGAATTTTTCCCATTTAAACAAATGCCTGAAATTTGATTGGGCGTTGTAGACTCCGCCCACTTTTTAAATAAATTTTAATCCCAGTCACCTAGTAACCCACAGTGCCAAGTTTGGGGACCCTGGCTTAAATACCGTGAGAATGATAGATTTTTAAAGTTTTCACACTCAAGTCAACAGTGAAAATTTGATTGGTTGTTTGTGGCTCTTTAATACACAATTTTACACAAATTTTCAGGGTGACCCCATGACTAAGTGTCCCAAGTTTGGTGACTTTCACTTGAAAGCTGAAGGAGTGACAAAATTTAATAGTTTTCCAATGAAAGTCGATGGGACAAAATGGGGTCTCCGGGGGCCGCTCCAGGGGCTTGGAGGGTGGGATCGGTTAACAAAGCACAAGCAAAGTTTGGTAACTGTACTCCTAAAACTGTGGGAGGAGTAGCGTATAGAAAATTGCTAAATCTTTATTGGCCAATGGTATCTCCGCCCACTTTGGGTGCCTCCCGAATATACCCGTTTATTCGGGTTGACACCAACAATATCTGGTCCGAGTTTGGGGAATAATCATGGCTGCTCGGTATGTCTCAATGGGAATGTATACCTCAGTGAATCAGTACGCCTGTAACTATAGGTTTCAGGGAGGTTTTCTTTGGAAATTATTTTGGGCTAGGGTTTTAATAGTCAGAGACATTGGGTGGGACAGGTCACACCCGTACTACATCTTGCGGTTTTCATAACATTGTGGTTAAAAAGGCTGTGTTTTAACTAGGCTAGGCGATCGGAACGCAGAACAATCATAGAGGGGAACCAGACCTCTGGAAGACTGTAAAGAGTGTTGAGCTATTACTTTTTTGATATCCCGCTTGTACGGAACTGTAAATGTGGGACTATAGGTTCTCCGATATGTGTGGGCTGAAGAAAGGTTATTAGCATGGGCGTAGCTATAGGGGGTGCAGAGGTAGCAGTCGCTACCGGGCCCTGGAGCCTGAGGGAGCCCAAAGACCCTTGTACCACATAAGAAGACACACAAAGCACTGAGGAAAGAGGGGCCCGAGCTGAACTCTTGCACCAGGGCCCATGAGCCGTTAGCTACGCTCCTGGTTATTAGTAAAGCTTTAACATGCTTATTGTTTGCTACAAAAAAGCGTGTCTATGGTGAAGACTAAACTGACGTGTGTGTGTGAACAGTGAGTGAGTGAAAACAGCCACAGCACATACTTACACTCCTTGTGAGGGGTGCTTATCAGCTCCTCTTCCTCCTCCTCCTCCTCCTCGTCCCCGTCATCATCCACTTGAGGGGGTGAGGTGGGTTGGGGTGAAGGTCCGCCCTTGTATCTTTATTCCAACACTCAGTAATCATTATACCTCAACATTTTTCTTCCTGGATCTCGCGGATTCTTTCCGCGTGTCTTCTTTTCATGTCTGACCATTTTTTCAAAATGGCCAGACGCTTGTGCTGGGCATCATATTCCTGCCACAGTTCATAGCCGATCCTGCGTATAATTTTATTTTTTTCAGCCGGCGAGAGGGTCTGATCATACCCTTGCTCCAACATGCGCTGCAGTATAAAAAAAAAAGCATATAATCAGATTTTATAACGGTAACTTTAAATCTAATATTTCACTTTCAAACACTAATAATTTTTGGTTTGGTGGTTGAGGTGATGAATAAATGTTGGTGACTATGGCTAAGGCAGTGCACGTCGAGAGGTCCCCCGGGCTAAAACTACGACATGCAGATCTTTCAGTTAGACTGTCTCTCACCGTGCGCTGCCTTGCTGCTGCCGTACCGCTGCCCCCGCCACCAATATAGTCAATAGGGACGAAGCGTCATTCTAGGGCGTAGGTGAACTAGCGGCAGTACGGATCCGACAGACTGTTCATCTTCCTGGAATAGTCAGACGTACTCCCCTGCCACTAATGTTAAAGTCACCTAATCTTATTTTCTTTTAAATTTGGGATTGTGTTAAAATTGTATGTGTGTGTAGTATGAGATATTGGATATTGGCCATCTGAGGAGAGATGTACCTGTCTAGTGAAGTGATGGTACAGTATGGGGTGTAAGGCTGGTTCGCCTCCCCGTGGTGCACCCTGGGTAATGCTAAATGAACCAGCAAATACTGAATGTCAAACATTACTTCTCCTGGCCAACGGGGACACTTATTAGGATCTATATACTAGGCATCCTCAAACTACGGCCCTCCAGCAAACTGTGGCCCTTCCAGCAAACTGCGGCCCTCCAGCAAACTGCGGCCCTCCAGCAAACTGCGGCCCTCCTGCAAACTGCGGCCCTCCTGCTTTTTCTAAACTAAAAATCACATCATTCCATGACAGCTTACAGCTATCATCCTATAGAGGGTCATCATGGGAGTTGTTGTTTTACAACAGCCGGAGGGCCGCAGTTTGAGAATGCCTGCTATAGATTGTGTATGTGTGTGTGTGTTGGGGGAATGGGGGGTCAGAGGTGGTGTGGGTTTGAGGGGGGTCTGGTGGTATGTAGTGGTGGGTATATTGTGTGAGGCGGAAGATTAGATGTGCAATGTGAATCATATATAGATTTATCTGCTATCTGTTTTTTTTTAACCATTAGAAAACGTGGTGTGGTGTTAAACAGGCAGGATATGCTCGAACCCACATGCGGTTGTGCATATATATATAGGGGAGCATTTCCTGCACTTGTAGTCCGTTGCTGATGGCAATCAACAGCAAAAAAATACATACAATGGAAGATGCCAGCAATGGACTACAAGTACCACAATAACCATCCTACATAAGGTAACAATTATGTGGATGTGGAGAACAATCAGAAACTTAACAATAGCAAAGACTGGCTGGCATCTTCCATTGTATGCATTTTTTTGCTGTTGATTGCCATCAGCAACGGATTTCCGGCATCAGGATCCCCTGGGCACCCATAGAATGCAGGTCCCGATGCCGTGCAAGGGCATTGGGCAGCCTCTGCACGGCATCAGTCTGCCTTCTCACACATCAGGTCCTCATCACAGCAGCACGGGACCCGATGTGCTCGTTCACTAACCGCAAACCACTTCTATGTCGCAGTCAGCGCTGACCGCGACATAGAAGGGGTTAATCCGCCAGCATTGCTGTAAACAGCGATGCTGGCAGATACAGCAGGGGCCTGGCTATCAGGGACTGCCGTACCCCTGCAGTGATTGGTCAGGCATAGCTCCTGCACCCCCCGATCATCTTGCCGTGCATGAACGGCGGAATGCGTTCTGGCACAAGTTCCCCTGGTGTACATGCACGGCGTTTTGCGTTAAGGGGTTAATGACAGTGAACTCCATAATGCCCGCCCCTTTAATATTGGCCCCTGCCCCCCATGCATGTAGCAGTGTAGTTTTGTCATCATACATCATATGAATGAATATTTAAGGACCTGAAAACTATTGAAACCTGTGATCACTTGTTATGGCAACCTGGGAACATTTGAGCTTCTATTGGCTGATAAGGGACATGTGACCGTGTGTATGGCAGTTGGGGACTTGTTTTGGCTAATGCAGGTCATTTTTGGGGGAATATCTCAGAAATAATACGTCCTAGAGAGCTGAGCCCCGGTTTAAAACCTTCCTAGACACCTGATGTACCCGTCTGCCAAATTTAGTGAAGATCGGTCCAGTCGTTTAGTCGCCCATAAATAACAGACAGACAGAAACTTATTTCTATATATATATATATATATATATATATATATATATATATATATATATATAAGAGATTAGTAGATATTAATGATTTGGGGCAATAAGTATTGTTTTTGAATGCCAACAATACTTGTTTCCACAAATCATTTATATGTAAGCACTGCAGTAAGCAAACTATGTGAAATGAGATTTTATATGTATTACGAAAATTTGAGAATGTTTTATCTCCATAAACATACATTTGAATGTTACAAGCGTGTCACATGTACTTATAGCTGTAATGTAATGTTCAATAACTTACTGTGATCAGGATATCTTCCTCCTCTCTGGTGAAATTGTTGCCCACCATCTTTTTTCGCATGGATCGCATGCACCACAACAAAACGTGTTGTAACTGCTCCCAGGAAGAAGCCACGCCTGTATGTGCGCATGCGCTATGCATAAGCACGCCGCACAAACACGCCACGAAACACGAGCACGCGCACATACAAATAAGTTACTGCCGTCTAACTTGAATAACATCTGTACGCACACGAATATTTCTATGGAAATTATTCACATTATAGTCACTTTGTACAAATACAGAACTACCAATACGATTGGCTTGTTCGAATTAGCGAATATGGTGAATGCGAATATATCACTATATTCGCTAATTCAAAATGCATTTGCAATAGGAAAGTTGCCTATTGACAACTCCAAGTTGGATGCGCAATGCGAACATTTTTTTTTTTCACAATGAACAGAATATGAAATTGAAGACGACTAAGTATTCTGATTATTGAAAAATAATGGTAATTTTTTTCGCATTGCGCATCCAACTTCATGTTTGCAAGCCAGTAGCAGATATGCCTTTATATTAGAAGTTCAATTCTAGTAATATTCGCATATTATTCGGGATTATTTTAATAATGGCGTAATATTCGATTCGGTGAATATATTACTTAATATTCATTAGAATATTCGCGATATATCGCAAATTCGAATATGGCACCTCCCGCTCATCACTAGTTTCTACTATAGGGGTATGTCAGGGTCTCTTCAAATACAAAATGGTGCCTTAAAACCATTCTAGCAAAATCGGCCATCAAAACCATATGGCGCTCCTTTCCTTTTGACTAGAGATGAGCGAATTTCTCAAAATTCGATTCAGCCGGTTCGCGAACTTTCCGAAAAAATTTGCTGCAATTCGTATTTATTCGCAATGAATAACATTAAAATACTGCTATTTCCTGGCCACAAAGATCCTTTACAGTGGTGTAGAACACTGTGGCTTGCAGTAACACTCATAGGGATTCTGCTGTGGTAGTGCATCACTCTTAGAATCACTGCACACTTCACTTATTTGGGCAGTCACAGGGCCAAAACTAAACAAATAACTCAAGTATGAACTCAGCCTTACAGTTCGATGTTAGCGCCAAGAAGAAGCGCATCTTTTACACTGTCGTCAGCCGATTCCACATAGATGTCTACAGAACCTGTTCTATTAAAAGCTCATACAAGTAGAGCCCCCGATAGAGTGGAGAGGGTGTCAGCAGTAAGTTTCTGTTGACGTCACTGATTATTTTGCCCTTCCTCTGATCCGTCAGAATTATAACGGAGCCTGTCTACTGTCTACTGAGCATCCAAAACAGAAATGACAGAGAATATGGTGTCTCCATGATAAATCTGTAGCGCTAGTCCCGTGTGGCTTCTACACACTTTCAAAATAATCCTTCAGTGGGGCGAATAGATGCCAGATGACCGGTATGCTCCATGACCTTCCCAAGAGCCGCTATCGGGAGCCGGGGTTCATTTCTGAGACTTCTGTATAGTGCGTGGGAACTAAAGCACCCTCTCCATCTATGTGCACCACAGGATGTCCTCCCCTCCTGTGTTAGGAAAAATTACATTTTTATTATTACATTTATTAAAAATGTGATTATTAAATTTATTAAATATTATTGGGATGCCCTCCTTTACATTCCATTAAGACTGGGAACCCCTGATGAAGAGATCGGGGCCTGGTTGGTTTGAATCTTGATTAACTTTGCAACTCTTCTGGGCGCCAAGCAATCTTAAAGCTTTGTCTTCTTCTCATTGTCTGTCACTAGTAGAGGCCTGTTCATGGCAAGCAGGTTCCCCCAGAAGTATCTTGCTGGATGAGCAGCCAATACCGCACTTGTATCAATCTTGACAGGATTCGGCTCCAGGTGGAGAGGAATTATTTTTTTGGAATGCTTTCTCCATCTCAACACCACGTCATTGAATAAACAGAAGACTGTCCGATTCTCTCTTGTGTTAGGAAAAAATTAAATTTTATTATTAAATGTATTAAATATAATAAGGATGTCTTCCGTTCCATTCCCTGATGACTGGGAACCCATGATTTTTCACTGTACGAAGAGACCGGTGCCTGGTTGGTTTAATCTTGACAACTTGGCAACTCTTCCTGGCTCCAAGTAATCTTGAAGCTTTGTCTTCTTCTCATTGACTGTAGCTACTGGAGGCCTGTTCATGGCAGGCAGGTTCCCCCAGAAGTATCTTGCTGTATGAGCAGCCAATATCGCACTTGCATCAATCTTGACAGGATTCGTCTCCAAGTGGAGAGGAATTTTTTATTTTTATTTTTGCTTGCTCCATCACAACAGCACGTTGTTGAATAAACTGAAGACTGGCTAATTTTCTTCTGTCTCATGCAACATTTAATTTTTATTATAAAATGTATTAAACATTTTTTATTATTACATTTATAAATTTGCCAAAACTGGCCTAATAACTCAAGTATAAACTCAGCTTTACAGGTCGATGTTAGTGTCAAGAAGAAATGCACTCCTTTTATACCCTAGTCAGCTAATTCCACATAGATGTCTACAGAACCTGTTCTGTTTACACGGTTATACAAGTAGAGCCCCCCTTGACAGAGTGGAGAGGGTATCAACAGTAAGTTTGTGTTGACTTCACTGATTATTTTGCCCTTTCTCTGATCCATCAGGACAATAACCCACAAAAAACGGATCCTGTCTGTGGAGCATACGCCTTCACTTGGTCAGAATTTGTTCAGTATTGCTAATGCCAATAAAATCAAAAGTGGATCTTAAATAGAGATGACACGTGAATGGAATATTTGCATGTCTTCTGTGTTTTGTACCCACTCCTGCTTTTGGATACCAAAGCTAATTCTGATGGGACCATACAGGCCTTACAGCTGCTACACAGACAGAATCCGTTGTGCATCTCATTTTTCCTTCCTTCTGACAGATCAGAAGAAAGGTCAAATAAATGATGATATCAGCCAGGCCGAAAGCCAATATAGTGGCCCGGTCATGAAGTGGGGAGCATGAGAAGTCCACATAATGTCCCTATGACAGAGTGGTGAGGTGGAACCAGTATGAGGAGGCCACAGAGTGGCACAATGACAGAGTATGTAGTTGGCAGCAGTATGAGGAGGCCAGCGAGTGGCCAGGTTACATAGTGTGGAGATGGCAGCATCAGGAGGCCAGAGTTGCAAGATGACATAGTGTGGAGATGGCAGCAGCATGATACAACAGACTGGCACGGTGACATAGTGTGGACATGGGAGCATCAGGAGGCCACAGATTGGCAAGGCAACATAGTGTAGACATGGCAGCATCAGGAGGCCACAGAGTGGCAAGGTGACATAGTATGGACTTGGCAGCAACAGGAGGCCAAAGAGTGGCAAGGTGACACAGTGTGGAGATGGCAGCAGTCACATGATACAGCAGAGTAGCAAGGTGACATAGTGTGGACATGGCAGAATCATTAGGCCATAGAGTGGCAAGGTGACATACTGTAGTGTGGACTTGGCAGCAGCAGCATGATAAATCAGTGTGGCACGGTGACATAGTGTAGACATGGCAGCATGAGGAGACCACAAAGCGGCACAATGACACAGTCTAGAGGTGGCGGCAGCAGCAGCAGCTTCAGAAAGAGGGTACAGCGTGGCACAATGACAGAGTCTGGAGGTGGCAGCAGCATGAGTAGGCCACAGAGTCGCACAGCTCAGTAAAAATAAGAATAGAGACGACTGCACTGTTGCAGTTGTTACTGGTGAAAGTGTATAGGGCGTATTACAGTAAAATATATATAGGGTTAGTGCAAACGTGCATGGTGTTAACATTTTCATTTATTACTGAAATACCTCCCTAGACTCTTTTCACCATAAATGACTGAAAATGTGCAGTGCGTTTATATTTTTGTTTATTACTGAAATAATGCCCTATACTCTTGCAGTGCGTATATTTTCCTTTTTTACTGTAATACTCCCTATACGCTTTCACCAGAAATAACTGCAACAGTGCAGTGCGTATATATTTTTATTTTTTTACTGAAATACGCCCCTATACTCTTTCACCAGAAATGACTGCAAACGTGCAGTGCATTTATATTTTTCGTGTATTACTGAAATGCCGCCCTATTCTCTTTCTCCAGAAATGACTGCAAACGGGCAGTGCATTAAAGATTTTTGTGTATTACTGACATACCTCCCTGTACTCTTTTACCAGAAATGACTGCAAACGTGCATTGCGTTTATATTTTCCATGTATTACTGAAATACCGCCCTATACTCTTTCACCAGAAATGACTGCAAATGTGCAGTGCGTTTAAATGTTTCATGTATTACTAAAATACCGGCCTATACTCTTTCACCATAAATTGCTGCAAACGTGCAGTGAGTTTATATTTTCAAAGTATTACTGAAATACCTCCCTATACTCTTTAACCAGAAATGACTGCAAATGATTTTAACATAAATAACAACAAAAGGGACCTGTGTATATATTTATCTTTTTCCACAGCTAAAAGCCCCTAAAGGCTTTTCAACATAGCACTTGCATCCCAATAACTAATTGCTGGAATGACAGAGCTGTATTATGAGACTATCTGGATCCCCAAGTAATGAGGATTTTCCTATGACTCTCCCTAGCATCTGCACACGTCTCTAACTGCCTGTGAAATGATTCCACCTCATTATCCTTTCCCTGCATTAGTAAATCGCTTTTTCCATTTTTTTAACAATTAGTTTTTCTTTACTCTCTCTAGCGCCTGCATACACGTCTGTCTCTGAACAAAGCATGATTGTTAATGGCAGAATGTAAGATGGCCGCCGTATTTATAGGGCTGTGACATCACTGGGCTGGCTGGCTGCTGATTGGCTACATGTATGGCATTATGGGTTATCCCGCCTTCCCAGAGTTCCTTGCCCCATGTCCTCACGCGTAGCCGCCATTGTAGCCGCCATGTTAGGAAAAATTACGATTTGTTACCACTAAGTGCGAACAAATTCGCATTCGTTGCGAATCAAAGTTTTCCAGAAATTCTAAACTAATTCCACTTTGTCAGCTTCAGTTCGCTCCTCTGTACTTCTGACCACTGCCACGTGCCCATAGAACAGTTTACCACAACATATGCGATATTTCTGTAAACTGCAGAATCATAGTATGCATATTGAGGATTATTTGCTCTTAACTCTTGCTGTGTTGCAGTAATAAAAATTTATTAGCATAACAAATCTGCATAAAAATGAAATTTAGAAATTCCGCCACCATTTTTCTTTAATTCTTGTGAAACACCTAAAGGGTTAACAAAGTTTATAGTTTTGAATAATTTGAGGAGTGTAGTTTCTAAAATGGGGAAATTTATGGGTGGTTTCTATTATCTTATCCCCTCAAAAACTTTATATCTGATTTGGTGCTTGAAAAATGGTTTTGGAAATTTGAAAAATGGCTTCTAAGCTTCTAAGCCTTCTAACGTCCTAATAAAATATGAAATGACATTTACAAAATGATGCCAACATAAAGTAGACATATGGGGAATGATGACTGATAACTATTTTATGAGCTATTACTATCTGTCTGAACCTCTTAGGACACAGGACGTACCTGCATGTCCTGTCCCTAAAGATGGCACCCGCTCCTACTTCATGCGGGCGCCTTAGCCGCGGGTGTCCACATGGTTATTGTAGCAGACACCTGCGGCTAATGTCCTCGACCGGCAGCAATGCCGATCACAGACATTTAAACCCTCAGATGCCGTGGTCAATCCTGACCACGGCGTCTTAGTGCGCACAAACCGAAAGTTTTACTTTCGGTTTGCGCTCCGGCTCCCCCGTGTGGCGATCGGAGGAGCCGGAGCACGCCTGTAGTAGCCTGGGTTTCTATGAATGAAACCCAGGCAGCTCTGTAGTATTTCCTATGGAGCCTTGCCTGTAATAGGCTTTATAGGAAATATGCGATTTTTTCATACATTCCAATGCTATTGCATTGGAAGGTATGATAATCGCAATCAAATTATTGTAATTTACAGTTCCCAAAGTGTAAAAAAATAAATAAAAAAAAGTTTAAAAAATAAATAAATAAAACATAAAAGTTCAAATCACCCCCCTTTTGCTAAAATAAAAATAAAAAAATACACATCATGGGTGTTGCAATGTGCGAAAATGCCCATACTATAAAAATATAAAAAATATTCCCCATACGTCAAACAGCAAAATGGTAAAACGCGTCCAAATATCGGATTTGCCATTTTTGGTCGCTTCATTTTCCACAAATAATTACATAAAAGGTGATCGAAAAGTGGTATCAATAAAAAGATAAGATTATGACGCAAAAATGAGCCCCCATACAGCTCTGTACATATAATTACAAAAAAGTTATAGTGGTCAACACATGGTGACAAAAAACTAAAAGAGATTTACATATAGGGTATTGTCGGATTCGTACTGACCTGTTGAGTAAAAGTAACCAGTCAGTTTTATCGCACATCGAACGTCGAAATTTAAAAACAGGTAAAACTGTGATGGAATTGCTTTTTTTTTGCATTTCACCCCATTTTGAATTTTTTTCCTGCTTCCCACTACATCATATGCAATAATAAATGGTGTCGTTGGAAAGTATAACTTGTCTCTCAAAAAACAAGCACTCATATGGCTATGTGAACCGAAAAATAAAAAAAGTTTTGGCTCTGGGAAGGCAGGGAGCGCAAAATGAAAACTCAAAAAATAAAAAGAAGTAGAGAAATTCAAATTTAGGAAATTGAGAATTTTCCCAAATTTTTGGTAAATTTGGGATGTTTTTATAAATAAAGGAATTATATATAGACTCAAATTTATCACTGTCATGAAGTACAATGTGTCACGAGAAAACATTCTCAGAATGGCCTGGATAAGTAAAAGTGTTCCAAAGTTATTACCACTTAAAGTGACACATATCAGATTTGCAAAAAATTGCCTGGGCAGGAAGGTGAAAACTGGCCTGGGGTAGAAATGGTTAATGATGATGCAATAAATATAGCTCAACATCTTTTGGAAAAAAACAAAACACACATATCTGGACTGATGAATACAGTACTATTGTCCTATTCAGATATAGAAGCCACAAACATCAACCATATTGTTCAAATTCATAATGTACGGGTGCACTGGCTGATATCTGCCCTCCATGAAAATACAGTTTATGTGTAGGACTCATTGCTATCCATCACTGATCAGTATGTATAGACTACTGTTTCAATAAGTCTCTTGATGTGACCTTTATTTGTTTTCAAAAACAAAAAGGGGCATGCGACTGTGTTTTTTTTGCCACAGCTAATGCTGCACCCGAGCACCGGAGCACAGTAGAAGTCAATGGGAGAACCTCTGGCACCCCCTGCTCGGAAAAGAAAAGGGTGTCTGGTTCCCTAAAAAAATGTTCTTACATGTCTGGGCTCCGTAGCCGCTCAATTCAGGACCCGTCCGTGCACATTGAGCGTCCCCTTCACCATGCCTACGGGGTTGGAATGTACTGTCGGATGTGAGATTTCACGATCTGACAACAGGGAATATCTTGTCATAATACTATTCATCTAATAGAGGGCGCTGTTCATGAGTGTTTTGACAAGATTATTCCCTGTTGCAAGTCACTCATAGGGAATAGTCTTGTCATAACACTATTCATCTAATAGAGCGCCCTCTATTAGATGAATAGTGCTATGACAAGACTATTCACTGTGAGTACAAACAAACAAATTTCTTCCAGCTTACCATTCATTGTCTTCTTGCACAGAACAGACCGGACCAGTCCTCAATATATGTAGCAAAGATGTAAAAACGTTCCAGCAATCCGATTAAAACATTGGCGCTTTATTTTTCACAGTTGCAACAATTCACATACGTGGATAACATCCCTCTCCGCTCTGGTTGACATGTTTCGGGCTAGTGAGCCCTTACTCGTAACATCATGTGTGGATCAGCTACACAGCTGAGATACTTGCACACCTTGAGAGTGAGGCAACCATTAACTCTTGCATGGCTGACACACACATATTACATTTATATCACCAAATGTGCAATATATATAATATAACAAATAGCCCATATGCGCATATGCCTGTGGTCACGATCAACTGCAAGTCTGCCGAATATTTCACCATGGACAATATAAATGTGTAATTGCAAAAACTTCACTGTGTGAATTGGCACTGTTCAGACACAAAATATTACCATGGCGCAGACCAGCATTCAAATGAGCAGAGACATATAACAACAAATAACAATGACAAATTGACATATTAAAACCAGTAAAAAGTAAAAATGGCTTACGTGAAAAATCTGCACATGACAATACAATTTGGATACATAAATTAACCATACAAATAGCTTATTTAATACCAATTTAATAGAATTTTTAATATGTAATCTTGATCAGTGATTTTTTAAAAGCTATATGGTAAGTTTTATATTAGTGTATATTCATTTATTTTTAGCTAGTATTGCATGACCTGATAATTAATATAAATACAGTAGTTCTTTTTGAGATTCAAACCTTGAGGATAGTGGGTATTTAACGTTAATATCCAGAATGCTTCACGTAGTAAAACCTTCTGTTTAATATCGCTGTCTCTAGACGGTAATGTTACTTTTTCTAAAGCATACGTCACGAAGCCCCACAGTACTTCTGTTATGGACATTAATAACATGAGTTGCTGCCCCCAAGTGCCAGTGGCTTGGGGATCAGTGATGTAATTTAATTGCTCCCTAAACCTGTTTTTAAATTTCCTTGTAGTACTTCCTATGTACATTTTGTCGCACAGGGTACAAATAATGGCATAAATTATGCCCTCCATATTGCAACTGATATAATGTTTAATCGCGAAAATTTGTCATGTGATGAATTTTCTAAATTTTTTGTTACTTGTGCAAATGTACATTCTTGCAAGGTGATGTGCCACACCTGGTAAAACCTTGGTAACTTAACCCGGTGTCACTCCTAGATTTTCGTACAAAAACCGAAGGCGATAAAATATAGACTAAGGTAGGTGATCTCCTAGGAATAATTTAGCACCTATTTCTAAGGACATCATTAAGAATGCTGTCCTGGAATAATATGGGTAAACATCTCTTTACCTCTTGTTTTATCTCCAAAACTGTCTACTGTATGTTCATACTGAGTGTAGGTACTTCTTGTTCACTTTTATTTTTTATTCCTTTTTTAATTCCTTTTTTATTTCCTTTTTATTCGTATTGATTTTGAACAGCAGATCATGTCTTTCTTTGCTAAGTGCTATTTTTTAGCCCTGGACAACATCCAATGGGGTAGCCCCTTATACTCAGATGGTACCATATTAATCTACACTCTTGCTCAAATATATCGTGTGTGCTACTATTCCTTCGAGCACGCATAAACTCTCCGATGGGTATTGCTTTAATTGTGTGGCCAGGATGCTGACTGGTAGCTTTTAAAATGGTATTTCCCCGCCTTCTCTTCTCTATATATAGCAGTACTAATTACCTCATTTGCCCTGCCAATAAGCTTCAAATATAAGAAGCATATAGTCGAGGAATGCATATAATGAATAAACACTAGAGAATCAGGGTTTACCATTAACATATTTTACAAAGTCTGGTATGTCAGATACATCTCCTCCTCCTCCCCCCGCTCCAAATGAGGAGCAAATCATCGATGTATTTGCCATACCATTATTCACTATGAGTGACTTGCAACAGGGAATAGTCTTGTCATAACACTTTTCATCTAATAGAGGGCGCTGGTCATTAGTCATGACTTATGAACAGTGCCCTCTATTCGATGAATAGTGTTATGACAAGACTATTTCCTGTTGTGAGATTGTGAAATTTCACATCCGACAGTAAATTCTAACCACGGAGGCGTTCCCATGGTGATGGGGACGCTCCATGCGCAAGGACGGGCCCTGACTGAAGCGGCTACGGAGCCCAGACATGTAAGAACAGTTTTTTTAGGGAACCAGACACCCTCTTCTCTTCCGAGCAGGGTGTGTGTGGTTTAATGCTTAGGACTTCTATTGTTCTCAATGGTACTCGAGCGCACGAAATGTTCGGCCGAATACTTGGCTGAACCGAGCATGGCGATGCTCGAGTCAAGCACCAGTTCGGCCGAGCATGCTCGCTCAACACTACTCAGTAGTCAATTTATTCATTAACTTCTAGGAGAAGTAACAGAGGAACAGCGCAATACAGAGTTCAAAGAAGCAATGCTACAGAATTGATATTTCATGAAGAATACAAGCATTTACTAAACTAAACATGGCAGAAGAGATGACAAGTCCCTTTTAAATTCAGTTTAAAATTGTAGATTGGCCAGAGCATATATGAACCAACTCGCGCAATTAGATACCCTACTACGCCCTGCCACTTGGTTTGAGTTGAGCATTATTTCTCAACAGACTGCTCCCTACAACATGATCTCTCAATTTTATAACAGACTCAGAACCCCTCCTACTGCTATAACCCCTGCCTTTATAAGACTGTGGGAGAAAGATTTAGAAGAGATCCTTATTATTCATATCTCCTTACATCGAATGTCGCGATGCGTGAAAATCCAAGAGAACAGTTATAAAATTGTTACACGCTGGTACAAAACCCGTGATAAAACGTGCCTTTACTCTGCCTCGGCGTCGGATATGTGTTTGAGATGCTCAGACCACAAAGGACATTCTTCCATATATGGTGGACATACCCTAAATTACTGCAGTGGTGGGAGGAAGTCTTTAAATCTGGGAATCGGATCTGCGGGACTACATTCTCTCCATCCCCAGAAATTGCCCTTCTGAATCTATTTCCGCGAGATCCCCGTCCGACCAACCATAAACTTTTTAAGTATCTACTCAGCGCAGCCAAACTGTTCATACCGTTATTCTGGTTGTCACCAGTCGTTCCATCTATGGAACAATGGTACCAGAGAATCGACCAGCTATACAGGTTGGAGGAGTTGTCTTCATGGGAATTGAGATCACATCATAAATTCACTAAGACCTGGAGACAATGGGGGTCCTTCAGAGATTACTCAGCATGATGTTCTTAAAGGAAGTCTTTCACCCCAAAATTGCAATGTCTAACACTTACACCATTGTGTCCAATACAGCCCCTGCATTAAAATGCATCTTAACATATTGTTGTCCGTTCCATAGGTCGTCCAAAAAACACTGCAAATCAGTGTGTGAAGGTGCCCAGGGGCGGCGTTCAAACGGCCGGTGCCCAGGCCCCGCGCTGAATTTCATAAGCATCCACTCCTTTCACCCATTCGCCCGCCCTTTGACTGGATCTTCACCTCCTTCGTCCGTAGCCAAATCGCGTGCCTGCGCCAATGAACGGGATGTCCGTGCCTGCGCACTGGTTTACCCATTACTGGTGAATGCGAATTTCCGCAAATGTTCGCGAACGGACGACCCGCCATAGACTTCAATAGGCAGGTGAATTTTAAAACCCACAGGGACTCTTTCTGGCCACAATAGTGATGGAAAAGTTGTTTCAAGGGGACTAACACCTGGACTGTGGCATGCCGGGAGGGGATCCATGGCAAAACTCCCATGGAAAATTACATAGTTGACGCAGAGTCGGGTTTTAATCCATAAAGGGCATAAATCACCTAACATTCCTAAATTGTTTGGAATAACGTGCTTTAAAACATCCAGTGTGTGTATACAATCAGGTATGATGTTGTATCGATCAGGTAGTGTAAGGGTTACGCCTGCTTCACAGTGACAGACCAAACTCTGACAGACCAAACTCCCGCTTAACGCACCGCAAACAACCGCAAACAGTCCATTTGCACAACCGCAAACTCCCCATTTGCACAAGGTTGGATACCAAGCTAGCCAAGTCCCATTCCTTGTCCTCACTGATGTCATTGAAGGTCTCTTCCTCCACCCAGCCACGCACAACACCAATGGTCCCCGAAAGGTGACAACAAGCCCCCTGGGATGCCTGCTGTGGTTGGTCTTCCACCTCCTCAAAGCCACCTTCCTCCTCTGACTCCTCTTCTTCAGACTCCTCTCTCTGTGTTGCCGCAGGTCCAGCAATTGACGACGACAAGGCTGCTTCTGGTGATGATGATGACCACAACTCTTCCTCTTCATGCTCATCTATGGCCTGATCCAGCACTGTTCGCAGGGCACGCCTCCAAAAAAAAAAAGCATATGGGATGAGGTCGATGATGTTGCCTTGGGTTTGACTGACCAGGTTTGTCACCTCCGCAAAGGACACATGAGCCTACAGCCATTGTGCATGAGCATTTAGTAACATAGAAACGTAGAAACATAGAATGTGTCGGCAGATAAGAACCATTTGGCCCATCTAGTCTGCCCAATATACTGAATACTATGAATAGTCCCTGGCCTTATCTTATATGAAGGATGGCCTTATGCCTATCCCATACATGCTTAAACTTCTTCACTGTATTTGCAGCTACCACTTCTGCAGGAAGGCTATTCCATGCATCCACTACTCTCTCAGTAAAGTACTACTTTCTGATATTACTTTTAAACCTTTGCCCCTCTAATTTAAAAACTATGTCCTCTTGTAGCAGTTTTTCTTCTTTTAAATATTCTCTCCTCCTTTACCGTGTTGATTCCCTTTATGTATTTAAAAGTTTCTATCATATCCCCTCTGTCTTTACTTCCAAGCTATACATGTTAAGGTCCTTTAACCTCTCCTGGTAAGTTTTGTCCTGCAATCCATGTACTAGTTTAGTAGCTCTTTTCTGAACTCTCTCCAAAGTTTCAATATTCTTCTGCAGATATGGTCTCCAGTACTGCACACAATACTCCAAATGAGGTCTCACTAGTGCTCTGTAGAGCAGCACGAGCACCCCCTCTTTCTACTGATAATGCCTCTCCCTATACACCCAAGCATTCTTCTGGCATTTCCTGCTGCTCTATGACATTGTCTGCCCACCTTAAGTCATCTGATATAATGACCCCTAAATCCCTTTCCTCAGATACTGAGGTTAGTACTGTATCACTGATTTTATATTCTGCTCTTGGGTTTTTATGCCCCAGGTGCGTTATCTTGCACTAATCAACATTACATTTTACTTGCCAGATTTTTGACCATTCTTCTAGTTTTCCTAAATCCTTTTCCATTTGGTGTATCCCTCCAGGAACATCAACCCTGTTAGAAATCTTTGTGTCATCAGCAAAAGACACACCTTACCATTGAGGCCTTTTGCAATTTCGCTGATAAAGATTTTAAACAATATGGGTCCCAGAACAGATCCCTGAGGTACCCCACTGGTAACAATACCATGGTCTGAATATACTCCATTGACTACAACCAGTCAATCAGCCACTGCCTAGTCCATTCAACAATATGTGAGCCCAAGCTCAAAGATTGCAGTTTATTGATAAACTTTCTATGTGGGACAGTATCAAAAGCCTTACAAAAGTCCAGATAAGCGATGTCTACTGCACCTCCGCCATCTATTGTTTTAGTCACCCAATCAAAAAAGTCAATAAGATTAGTTTGACATGATCTCCCTGAAGTAAACCCATGCTGTTTTTTTTATCAATCAACCCATGGATTTTTAGATGTTCCACAATCCTCTCCTTGAGTATGGTTTCCATTAATTTCCCCACTATTGATGTCAGGCTTACTGGTCTATAGTTGCCCGATTCCTCTCTACTACCTGACTTGTGAATTGGCACAATGTTTGCTAATTTCCAATCTTCTGGGACGACTCCTGTTATCAGTGATTGGTTAAATAAATCTGTTAATGGTTTTGCTAGTACACCTCTAAGCTCTTTTAATAGCTTTGGGTGTAAAGCGGCTAAAATACCCAACAGAAAAATCTGTTCTTACCAGTTTAATCTCTGTTTTGTTCCCTATCAGGGGCCGGTGAATGGAATAGATTTTAGGAATTTGGGTCACTACGTGTGCGCCGTGCAATGTGCTGTACCACCCTATATGAGTGGTGTGTTCAGTAGTACTATTCCTATCAGTTTAATCCCTGTTACGTCTCCTATCAGGGGACGTGTATCGAATAGATTTTAGGAATCGGGAGATGGAAAAAGATGATTGGTCGGTCCTCTTACTTCCAATTTGGGGACTGCGTAGCGCTCACGCAATGTACTGTGCCACCAATACAAATAGTGTGAACTACTATTCTTACCATTTTAATCTTTGTTAAGTCCCCTATCAGGGGACGTGTATTGAATTGAATCCTTGCATGGGGAGATAGAGAAAAAAGCTTGCTCTGTCCGCTCCCTTCAAATTTTGGGCACTTGCAATAGAATTTGCCACCAATGCAACTAGTGTTAACTAAGTAGTATTCCTATCAGTTTAATCTCTGTTTTGACCCTTATCAGGGCCAGGGCTGGCGTAGTGAATAGATCTTTGGAACCGGGAGATGGAAAAAGACCCATGCTCGGTCCACTTTATTAGAATTTTTGGTCATTGCTCGTGCGCCGTGCAATGTACTGTGACACCCTATATGAGTGGTGAGCAGTGGGCACAGTACAGTCAGTGGGCCTGACACACACTAGCAGGCAACTGCAATTATATTAAAGGGTAAAAATGTAATGACTTTTTTATCTTCAAGGTACTGAGCCACCCGATATGAGTGGTGGGCACTGGCAGTGGGCACAGTACAGTCTGTGGGCCTGACACACACTGGCAGGCAACTGCAATTATATTAAAGGGTAAAAATTAAATTACTTTTTTATCTGCAAGGTACTGTGCCCCCGATATGAGTGGTGGGCACAGTACAGTCTGTGGGCCTGACTCACACTGGCAGGCAACTGCAATTATATTAAAGGGTAAAAATTAATGACTTTTATATCTGCAAGGTACAGTACCACCCTATATGAGTGGTGTGCACACAGTGCAGTCTGTGGGCCTGCGGCCTCTTACACACGGGCAGGCAACTGCAATATATATATAGAAAAATAAATAAAAGCAGACTGATGTACCAGTCTTAAAAAGGGCTTTTTGGGGTGCTGTCAGGACGCTGTCCATACAGCAGATGAGTCTTTGAGGACTGGAGTGGACACAGAACACTGGCCTAGCTAACGCTTTCCCTATTAATTCATCAGCAGCAGAACTCTCCCTGATCTAACTAATGCCCCATTCAGACGTCCGTAGTGTGTTGCGGATCCGCAACACACCATGCTGGCACTCCCCATAGAGATGCCTATTTTTGTCCGCAGACAAGAATAGGACATGCTCTGTCTGTTTTCGGCCAGATCTTTCTGGGCCGAAACTCGGAAGTTCAGGGCCGTAGCTCTGCAAATGCATCAAATGCATTTCCGCATCACGTCCGGCCCCATTCACTGCAGCTCCAGAATGAATCTAAGATGGATGCTGTCCTTGCTTTTTGATAGGAGGTGGGAGGGTCTGGGAGGGAGGGTATGCTGATTGGCTGGAATGTGTCTGCTGACTGTGAGGTACAGGGTCAAAGTTTGCTCAATGATAACGTATAGGGGGCAGACCAAACATCGCATATGTTCACCCGCCGCGGTGAATGCGAACATGCGATATTCGCCGGGAATAGTTCGGGACACATCTCTACCCTCTAGTTGCGGCTTTTGCACTCGTCACGATACCTGTATGTCTTGGAACCCCAGGCGTTGTCATCCCCAGCGGTGCAACTAAAATGGGTAGGTGATGAAGATAAGGATGAAATAACTTGAGTCCAGACTTGTATTAACGTTCAAAACAACTTTACTTTCATTAAACTTTTCTCCAGCAGTTTCAGGCTTTGTTTTGGTCATCAGCAGGTTTTGGCATACATTTCTGTCAGGTAAACACTTTCCGCATTGCTACATCTGTTCTCTTTCAGCTCTGCTATGCTGGCTGGATTAAATAGGAACTTTTCATCTTCTGCTGTAACTTAGCTTTCTGTAGTCTGATTTTGTCTTGATATTAATCTGTATCTTAAGCGTTATCTTTATCTTTATCCACAGAAGTTTTCCTCCTGACTCTGAAGCTCTTCACTTCTTTCTTTGGCCTAGCAGAGCAGATAGTGCTCTGCTGGCTGGCACACAGCCTTCCCTTGCAGGGGCTGCTCTGAAACTAACTTCCGCAGGCTCGTCCAGCATGGACGAGGGCCTGCTGCTTCCTCTTACAGGGGGTAAGCTACTCATACCTTCACTAACATTGAACTCCTCCCTCTCTAGAAAGGGGCTAAAATGGAAGAATGGTTCCATTCTAGATAACACAGCTCTGCCAGAGGTGCCGCCATCTGCTGGTGGACCAGGTACATTTTACATAAACAGTCATTTGCAAGGGAAATAAGTATACACTGTGCAGGACATGGCAATAAATAGATTGGAGCAGGAGGAGATGAGTAGCCACTGGACACCCATTACTTGACTCATTTCCTTCCATATACCCTCAACCCGTTCACTAATAACCACACAAAATTATAATACACATAGTAAAAGTTTTTTTTTTTTGCTGAAAACAAGCCCCAACAATTTGCAGAAAAATCTGTCTGTTCTACAGTGGATTTTGCCAAGTTTGCCAGTAGATTTTACCCTTGTATTTCCATTTCACCTTTTGACTCAGGCAGCAGAAAGGCTAGGTGTACCCCTTGCCCCCTCCTGACCATAATTCTTTTTAGTTATGGCATTTATAGGCCCATATATCAGATGACTATTACTCTTGATTTTTACACTGTAGTGTTTCCTCTTCACTTCCCTTAGAAACAAATTAGTTCTAAATTAGTTCCACATCATATACTTGCAACCAGTACGCAGCAGGAGAAATGGTTGTACGCAGCAGCAGATCAATTTACAATCTGTTTTCTGTGTAGTTATCTTGACAGATTTCAACTAACAGGTACCATATGTGGGTCACCTTTGCATTTCTAGCTCCCATGTGTATGTGGCTGGATTTTGTTGGAACTTCAACGACTCAAACAGGTAAGTTCGATTTATTCTTTACAGTCCTATCAAATGCAAGCTTGTCTCTTAAAGCTATTTGTTCTCTTCAATGATGCCATCAGAGACTCATTTCTACTTTATTAATGAAGCCATCATGCATTCAGCATCAAGTAGGAATTGTTAAAGTGCATACTGACTGTATAATTGGCTGGGGAAGTTAAGATATATTAATGACTTCATGGGCAAAACATAAAAATAATATCGTAGTTAGAAACAGTGGGATGGTCGCAGGTCCTTGTGCACATTGGCCAACGCAGAAAGTCCCAACATCAGAATTTAGCCGGCACTATCTAACTACTGGGCCATAATTTCTATGTTGAGGCTCGTAGATCCGCAATGGACGAAAAGGTTAACAGATGTGGGAACAGAAGATAATAATATCCCTTAATAGGGTACCCACAAATAGTTTTCCTTAAATAACAAGCTGACTCGTCTACTAGATAAGACATAAACAAAATAAAGGAGTTGTTATATTCCAGAGTGCAAAAATACAAAATTCTTTATTATTACAATGATTGATAAAAGCCATTAAAAAATGAATCTGACCAAAGAGAAATATGCGGCAGTTCCGAGAAATAATACAGTACATCATATCTGTAAAGAATAAATCAAGGCAACTGGACTTGCTGTAGATTTCTTGAAAACGTTTCACTCGTTCTTCCAACGAGCTTTCTCAATTCTGAGTGACTTGTACAAGAACTCTCTGGGAATAAATATGTAACTGAATCAACATCTGGTAATTTGGTCATTATACCCAGCATAGGGTCAAAGGTGTTGATTCCATAGTCCTAATTAGAGTCAGTAGGTGATAATGACCTTCGAGAAAAAGGTGTCAAGACAGTATTGTAAGCGGCAGACAAAAGATGTCTAACCCCTCCACCTCTATTCAAGCTTGGTATCTCCATTTTTACGTAGATAGACTCCTTCACACCTCGTTGGTACCAATCGGCCTCCTTATCCAAAACACGTACTTGACTGTCTTCAAAGGTGTGGCCTGTTTCTTTTAGATGTAAGTACACGGCTGAATCTTGACCAGAGGTTTTGGGTCTTTAATGCTGTGCCATACACTGATGTAGTTGTTATTTTGTTTCGCTGATATGCAGTTCTGCACATTCCTCATTGCACTGGACTGCGTACACAATGTTACCCATCTTGTGTTTAGGAGTTCGGTCTTTTGGGTGAACCAGTTGTTGTCTCAGTGTGTTGCTGGGTTTAAAGCAGACAGGGATGTTATGTTTATTAAAAATCCTTTTGAGTTTCTCAGACAGCCCAGCTACATATGGGATAACCATATTTTGCATCTGTCATGCTTTTCACCCTCACTGGTAATCTTGGTGTTCTTTCTTCTCCTTCCTTCTGTTTTTACAAAGGCCCATTCTGGATACCCACACATTTTAAGTGCCCCTCTGAGGTGTTTGAATTCCTTCGCCTTGGCCCACGTGCTGGTAGGGATTTTCTCTGCCCGGTGGTGTAGAGTCTGGATGACTCCCAGTTTGCGGTCAAAAGGATGGTGGGAATCAAATAGCAGGTACTAGTCTGTGTGTGTTGGTTTTCGATAGACCTCTATTCCCAGCTTTTTTCCCTCTTCCACTGTTATTAGACAGTCCAGAAACGCCAGTTTGTTGTTCTGCATATCTTCCCGCGTGAACTTGATGTTATGATCCACTGAGTTGATGTGGTCGGTGAAAGCTTATAACTCTTGTTTATGAATTTTAACCCAAGTGTCATCCACATATCTGAACCAATGACTCGGTGTAATTCCCTTGAAAGTGGTCAGGGCTTTCCTTTCTACTTCCTCCATAATACAAGTTTGCCACAATAGGTGAGACTGGCGATCCAATAGCACAGCTATGATTTTGCTTGTAGAACTTGTCCTTATACTTGAAGTAGGTGGTACTCAGACAAAGGTCCAGTAAGGCACACACTTGATTTGGGCTAAGTTCTGTTCTACAGCCTAGGTGTTGTCTAGTAACAACTGTTTCCTGACTGTTTCAATTGCCTCTGCAGTGGGTATGCAGGTGAAGAGGGATGTAACATCATAGGAGACCATTGTTTCTTCTGTACCCAATACCAAGTTCTGGATTTTGGTGGTAAAATCCTGAGAGTTCTGTATGTGATGTTGTGTGTTTCCAACCAAGGGTGCTAGGATTCTGGCTAACTATTTTTGCCACATTGTAGGTCACAGAGTTGATGCTGCTGACAATTGGCCTGAGAGGGGCCCCAACCTTATGTATCTTAGGAAGTCCATAAATACATGGAGGGGCTTCCCCAGGGTAGAGGCGATGATACATGGCCCGGTCTATGATTTTGTCCTTTTCTAATTGTTGTAGTAGTTCTATAACCTTCTTCTTGTAGCCACTGGTTGGGTATCGTCTTAGGGCCTCATATGTGTTGTTATCATCCAGGAGTGTGGTCACCTTGGCATCGTAGTCAGATGTATTAAGTACAACCGTGCATCTTCCTTTATCCGCAGGCAGGATGGTGATGTTTGTGTCTTTCTTCAGGGATGTAACCACCCTCCTTTCTTCTCTAGTCAAATTTGACGGAGGTGGTTTGGCACTGGCCAGAGCTGCAGACACTTTAAGGCGAAGTTGTTCAGCCTCACCCTGTGGTACTTTGTTGCTGTGGATTGAGGCTTCAGTGGCTGAAATATTATCAACTATTGGTATGGTTCTTGGTGTGATTGCAAAATTCAACCCTTTAGCAAGGACATCCATCTCAGGTTCGGTAAGAACCCGGTCTTAAAGATTCTGCACCCATTTATCTTTGTTTTGCACTGTCCTTGTTTCCTCCTTTTGCCTCCATGTCAGTTCCTCACTGGTATGACTGTTTGCAGTTCTGGATATCAAAATGGAGAACTTGTTCTTCTGCCTCTCCTTACTCTTAGTGTTCTGAGCTATCTGTGCATGTACTGTGAAATCTGCTACTTTCCTCCACGTTTCAGCGGGTAGCTGAAAAGTCAGGTCCTCTTCCAGCTGACTGATAGTTTGTTTCAAGGCTTCAACTGTGAAATAGGTCTGTCATACCTGTTCATTTAATAGTTGCTTCTGGGCTTTTGTAGAATAATCTCAGCTCTGTGGCTCTTCACTGTGGAGTTCAAATGGATGCTGCATGGTACCAGCCCCTGTTTTCGGCACCTGAGGTTAAAACGCAGTTGGTTTCTATAGTCTGACAGTTTTCTTGCTGTCTTTTCATATTCACGTACAAGTTTCAGGGTTTCCCCCCAAAATGTGTTGCAATATGTCTGTGAAGGTTCTCATTAATCCAGGTCATGGTATATCTGTAAAGAATAAATCAAGGCAACTGGACTTGCTGTAGATTTCTTGAAAACGTTTCACTCGTTCTTCCAACGAGCTTTCTCAATTTTAAGTGACTTGTACAAAAATTCTCTGGGGATAAATATGTAACTGAATCAACATCTGGTAATTAGGTCATTATACCCAGCATGGGGTCAAAGGTGTTGATTCCATAGTCCTAATTGGAGTCATTAGACATTTTTTGTCCACTTACAATGGTGTCTTGACACCTTTTTCTGGAAGGTCATTATCACCTACTGACTCCAATTAGGACTATTGAATCAACACCTTTGACCCAATGCTGGGTATATTGACCTAATTACCAGATGTTGATTCAGTTACATATTTATTCCCAGAGAATTCTTGTAATAAGCTCACTCAGAATTATAAAAGCTTGTTGGAAGAACGAGTGAAACGTTTTCAAGAAATCTACAGCAGTCCAGTTGCCTTGATTTATTCCTTACAAATATACCATGGCCTGGATTAATGAGAACCTTCACAGACAATACAGTACATCAATTGTGTACATCATATGGGTGAATAGTATGGTAAATACCCCAGTATGTAATAATAGTGCAAATAACAAATTGTCAATATCAAAATAATGCTGGACAAATTTATGGATAATTATGGCTCTCTGAACCACACTTTTACAATTTGAGCCCGATGAATCCTGGCATTGTCATCTTGGAATATGCCCGTGCCATCAGGGAAGAAAAAATCCATTGATGGAATAACCTGGTCATTCAGTATGTTAAGGTAGTCAGCTGACCTCATTCTTGGAGCACATACTGTTGCTGAACCTAGACCTGACCAACTGCAGCAACCCCAGATCATAGCACTGCCCCCACAGGCTTGTACAGTAGGCACTAGGCATGATGGGTGCATCCCTTCATCTGCCTCTCTTCTTACCCTGATGTGCCCATCACTCTGGAACAGGGTAAATCTAGACTCATCAGACCAAATGACCTTATTCTATTGCTCCAGAGTCCAATCTTTATGCTCCCTAGTAAATTTAAGCCTTTTTATGGTTTGCCTCACTGACTAGTGGTTTTCATGTGGCTACACAGCTGTTCAGTCCCAATCCCTTTGAGTTCCCTTCTGCATTGTACATGTGGAAATGCTCTTACTTTCACTATTAAACATAGCCCTGAGTTCTACTGTTGTTTTTCTTCTATTTGATTTCACCAAACATTTAAGTGATCACCGATCATGATCATTCAGGATTTTCTTCCGGCCACATTTCTTCCATGAAAGCGATGGGTCCCCACTATCCTTCCAGTTTTTAATAATGCGTTGGACAGTTCTTAACCCAATTTTAGTAGTTTCTGCAATTTCCTTAGATGTTTTCTCTGCTTGATGCATGCCAATGATTTGACCCTTCTCAAACAGACTAACATCTTTTTCACGAGATGTGTCTTTTGGACATGGTTGTATAAGAAATGAAAAGCAACCATTGCACCAGTTGGGGTTAAATAACTTGTTGCCAGCTGAAAGATAATCGCCCATGCAGTGATTGTCCAGTAGAATGTTCATACCTATTTGCTTAGTTAAATCCAGGTGGCGACTTTTTTTTTTGGACAGGCAGTGTATATCCATCAAGTTAGTAAGGTGCTAGTATCAGAAATGAAGGAATAGAGACACAAAAAAGAGGAAGCTAGAAAACAACTAAAAATTGCAATTAAAATTACAGAGAAATAGTAACATAGTAACATAGTAACATAGTATATAAGGCCGGAAAAAGACATTTGTCCATCCAGTTCGACCTGTTTCCTGCAAGTTGATCCAGAGGAACGCAAAAAACCCCTGTGAGGTAGAGCCAATTTTCCCCACTTAAGGGAAAAAAATTCCTTCCCGACTCCAATCAGGCAGTCAGAACAACTCCCTGGATCAACGACCTACCTCTAGTAGCTAGAATCTGAAATATTATTACGCTCCAGAAATATATCCAGGCCCCTCTTGAATTACTTTATTGTACTCACCATCACCACCTCCTCAGGCAGAGAGTTCCATAGTCTCACTGCTCTTACAGTGAAGAACCCTTTTCTATGTTTGTGTACAAACCTTCCTTCCTCTAGACGCAGATGATGTCCCCTCGTCACAGTCACAGTCCTGGGGATAAATAGATGATGGGAGAGATCTCTGTACTGACCCCTGATATATTTATACATAGTTATTAGATCTCCCCTCAGTCGTCTTTTTTCCAAAGTGAATATCCCTAATTTTGATACCCTTTCAGGGTACTGTAGTTGCCCCATTCCAGTTATTACTTTAGTTGTCCTCCTCTGAACCCTCTCTAGCTCTGCTATGTCTGCCTTGTTCACAGGAGCCCAGAACTGTACACAGTACTCCATGTGTGGTGTGACTAGTGATTTATAAAGTGGTAAGACTATATTTTCATCACGGGCATCTATGCCCCTTTTGATGCAACCCATTATCTTATTGGCCTTAGCAGCAGCTGCCTGACACTGGTTTTTACAGCTTAGTTTGTTATTTATTAAAATTCCTAGATCCTTTTCCATGTCAGTGTTAATGAGTGTTTTACCATTTAGTATGTACGGGTGACTTGCATTATTCCTTCCCATGTGCATAACTTTACATTTGTCAGTGTTAAACCTCATCTGCCATTTCTCTGCCCAAGCCCCCAATCTATCCAGATCCCTCTGTAGCAGAAAACTGTCCTCTTCAGTGTTAATTACTTTACACAGTTTAGTGTCATCTGCAAAATTGATATTTTACTGTGCAAGCCTTCTACAAGATCATTAATAAATATATTGAAGAGAATAGGGCCCAATACTGACCCCTGAGGTACCCCACTAGTGACAGTGACCCAATCTGAGTGTGTACCGTTAATAACCACTCTCTGTTTTCTATTACTGAGCCAGTTACTTACCCACATACAGATATTTTCTCCTAGTCCAAGTGTTCTCATTTTATAGACTAACCTTTTGTGTGGTACAGTGTCAAATGCTTTGGAGAAGTCCAGATATATGACATCCACTGATTCACCCCGGTCAAGTCTAGAACTTACCTCCTCATAGAAACTGATTAAATTAGTTTGACATGACCGATCCCTCATGAAGCCATGCTGATATGGTGTAATTTGCTTATTTTCATTGAGATACTCCAAGATAGCATCTCTTACAAAAGCTTCAAACAGTTTACCCACAACAGATGTTAAACTTACCGGCCTATAATTTCCAGGCTCTGTTTTTGGACCCTTTTTGAATATTGGCACCACATTTGCTATACGCCAGTCTGGTGGAACATTCCCTGTCAGTATGGAGTCCGTGAATATCAAAAATAAGGGTCTGGCTAGGACATCACTTAATTCCCTTAGGATACGGGGGTGTATGCCATCCGGTCCTGGCGATTTGTCTATTTTAATCTTTTTAAGTCGCTGCTGTACTTCTTACTGGGTCAGACAGGGCACTTTTAAAGGGGAATTTACTTTTACATTTTGCATTTCATCTGATAGTTTATTTTCCTCAGTGAAAACAGTGGAGAAGAAAATATTTAATAGCTTAGCTTTATCCTCGTCGCTTTCTGCAACTCCCCCCTTATTGCTATGTAGAGGGCCGACTCCTTCAGATTTATATTTTTTACCATTTATATAATTGAAAAACATTTTAGGGTTAGTTTTGCTCTCTTTGGCAATTAATCTCTTGGTCTCTAGTTTGGCAGTTTTTATTAGTTTTTTTACATATTCTATTTTTTTCCTTATAGTTTATCAGTGCTTCCTCGCTCCCCTCCTGTTTTAGTGATTTATATGCTTTCTTTTTGTCATTTATTGCTTTTTTTAACAGTTCTATTTATCCACATTGGTTTCTTCTTATTTCTTAGCCTTTTATTTCTATAAGGTATGCATCGATCACAATTAGATGTTACGATGCTTTTAAAAATCTCCCATTTTGTGGTTGTATTTTTATTTTTGAGGACTTTGTCCCAGTTAATTGGGCCTATGGCCTCTCTTAGTTGACTAAATTTAGCTTTTTTGAAGTCCGGTATTCTTGTTCCTCCCTGTAGAAACTCTCGTTTGAAGGATAATTGGAAGGTTATTACTTTATGGTCACTATTTTCCAGGTGTCCCCCGACCTGCACGTCTGTTGTTCTATCAGGTCTATTGGTTAATACTAAGTCCAGTATGGCCGTCCCCCTAGTTGGCTTCTGAACCATTTGGGAAAGGTAATTGTCTTTGGCTATTGCCAAGAACCTGTTTCCTTTATGGGATGTACAGGTTTCAGTTTCCCAGTCTATATCTGGGTAGTTGAAGTCCCCATAATAACCACCTCATTATGGTTTGCCGCCTTGTTTATCTCGTTTAGTAATAGATTTTCTGCGGACTCTTGGTATATTAGGTGGTTTATAGTAAACTCCTATTAGTAATTTATTATTGTTTTTGGCTCCATTTATCTCCACCCACAATGACTCCACATTTTCGTGTCCTTCACAGATGTCTTCCCGGAGTGTGGGCTTTAGACAGGACTTTATGTAAAGGCAGACCCCTCCCCCTCTCCGGTTTTGACGATCCTTTCTGAACAGATTGTAACCTTGTACATTAACAGCCCAGTCATAGCTATCATCCAGCCATGTCTCAGTTATTCCTACTGTCATAATCCTCCTCACACATCACTAATTCCAGTTCCCCAGTTTTATTAGTCAAGCTTCTGGCATTAGTATACATACATTTGAGAGGTTTATGCATATTTTTTGCCCTACACCTTTCCTTCTGAACTTTTCTAGTCCCTCCTTCCATTCCTCCCCCAGTCCCACTACCTTGCCCCCGGTCTCTATCTGCACTATCTTCCCCTCCTATAATGTAATTTCCCTCCCCCCCAGTCCCTAGTTTAAACACTCCTCCAACCTTCTAGCCATCTTTCTCCCCAACACGGCTGCCCCTTCCCCATTAAGATGCAGCCCGTCTCTACGATAGAGCCTGTAGCCGATAGCAAAGTTGGCCCAGTTCTCCATGAACCCAAAACCCTGCTTCCTACACCAGTTCTTGAGCCACTTGTTAACCTCTCTAATCTCCCTCTGGCTTTCTTGTGTGGCCCGTGGTACAGGCAGTATTGCGGAAAAAACTACTTTTGAGGTCCTTGTCCTAAGCTTTTCACCTAAATCCCTGAAATCATTCTTAAGGACTCTCCACCTACCTCTAACTTTGTCATTGGTTCCGATATGGACCATGACCGCTGGATCTTCTCCAGCCCCTCCCAGTAATCTGTCAACCCGATCTGCGATGTGTCGAACTCTAGCGCCAGGAAGACAGCACACTGTTCGGCGATCACGATCTTTGTGACAGATCGCCCTATCTGTTCCCCTAATAATTGAGTCTCCCACTACCAGCACTTGTCTGGCCTGCCCTGCTCTCCTGGTCCCCTGCTTACTGGAGCTGACATTCCCCTGACCGGCAGAGGAAGTGTCTAGCTGCAGCAGTGCTGTCCCTGAGCTGCCATCCCCCTCATCTGCCAAATGTGCAAACTTGTTGGGGTGTGTCAGATCAGGGCTAGCCTCCCTGGCACTCTTCCCTCTTCCCCCCTTTCTTACTGTCACCCAGCTAGCTACCTCACTTTCCTCAGCCTCCCTACTGTCACCCTTCCCCTGAACTACCCCAAAGACTGCTTGCTTGGTGAGCAGCAAACTCTTTTGAAAATTGTCAGTGGCTCTCAGTGTTGCAATATGCCCGTTTAGAGACTCGATGTGCGATTCCAAACGGGAATTTGCTCACATTTTGAACAAAGATATGCACCCTCAAACGGCTGTTCCAGGACTGCATACATCATGCAAGATGTGCACTGGACGGCATTGTCAATTGTGCAAGACATACTAATGGGGATTACACCACAAAAACAAAAAAATACAATATAATGTAGTAACAAGAACTGACAAATTTCAGTCCCCCACTGCAGTCCCTGAATCTGAAGTCAATTAATCTTAAGTCACACTTACACAACCACACACTTAATCAACCACGCGTCGCGACCAACCTCGCGTTATATATATATCTACTTATATAAGTATACTGTAAATGAAATACTGGGTGAAATACTATACTTATCTGACATACCCATGATGTATAAACACTAGGTAAGTGAATAGGTTCACTTGTTTCAGAATGGTGATTGGCCCCTTCCAGGCGGCCTGCAATTTGTTCTGCCTAACAGAGAGTAGGGTGTATACCTTCTGATCTTCTTGGTATGACCGATCTCTGGCGTGTTGGTCATACCAGGCCTTCTGCTTGGCCTGTGCCTTTGAGAGGTTTTTCATCATCATGGCCATGAGGGACTCCATCTTGTCCCAAAATCTTTGGACATATTCAACCACGGAGACTCCTGAGGGGTTACCTTTTCCCTCCCAGGTCTCCCGAATCAGTTTTAAGGGCCCTCGGACGTCTCGTCCATATAGGAGAGGACAATCCTTGTTTTTTTCTTTCTCCTTTTTAGTGTCTCTATTCATTTGTTTCTGATATTAAAAGTTGAGCACAATTTTCCCTGAAACACAGATATTTGTTATGTGTTATTATATACTGGGGTATTTACCATATTTTTAACCCATGTTATGCACAATTTATGCACTGAATTATTTCTCGGAACTGCCACATATTTCTCTTTGGTGATATTCATTTTTTTTAATCGCTTTTATCAATCATTGTAATAAAGAATTTAGTATTTTTGTACTTTGGGCAATAACGACTCCTTTGTTTTGTTTATGTCTTATCTAGCTCCACAATGGGTATACGATGGTGCTCAGTGTAAGAAAAATGAAACTTCAAAACATTCCATATGTAGAAAAATCGTCACACTCATCAATAGCCAAACATGGGGTCATTATTAGCTCAATAGCAGGTAAAAAACAAAAAAGGTAATTTAACACACACAGAATGGCCAACTAACATTTCATGTGCACAGATGCTTTCTCAAGGCCTAATGGAAGGAGACAGAAATTCACTTTTTATATTCCTTTCCCTGTCTATGCAGACTAAACATGTGACTATCACATAAAAAACATAACATATATGATTTCAGTATTCACAGAGCTTAATCTTGTAGGAGTTTAGTAAAGTGATTCATTCCACTTTGTGGTGCTTGCACCGTTTGTATACCTGCAAACTTAACTGAGGTACGATCTGCCCCATAAACTTCTCTCATAAATTTGATGGACCCTTTACCATTCATTGAGTGAAAATGTTCACATGGCCACATCTGTGGTTACCTTTTGGCATAAATTTCCTCAACCAATTCGTACGACTGTCTTGAAATCCACCAGGTACCAGTTCATCACGGAGATTTGTATCGCCTAAAAGAAACTAGTGGTATGTAAAAACTGTTTAATTTTTTTAATCTGGGTCAGCTTCTAATATATTCAGTTCTTTCTAATAGACTTTATAATAATCTGCCATAAGACTGTATTTCAATAAGAAGATAAACCTTGTCCCCAGTATTTGAACAGATTTTTAATATTATAAACATAGTGTTCCCCCCACATAGCCAAAAATAAATTACAGTGGCAAATGTTGGGGCCACTGGCATCCCCATCGCTGTACCAGGTCTAGTCTCACTCTTATCTGGTTTTTGCAGTAATATTTCTATTGCTGCTATGGCATTCTCATGGTGAATCATAATAAAAAGACTGACGACATCAATAGTGGCGAGCCTATAGGATGATAGACACTGTAAATGTTATGAGCTCTACTGAACTGCTCCTGTATGTGTAATGTGTAGTATATGTAATGAAGATGTCACCTGTGTCTGGATGGTGGACAACAAAATTGGGTAAACTGCTAATGTTTGTGGGTGGATCAAATGATCCTCTCTATTGGTGGTCTATATGGGTTGTCCACAGCCTGGTAGTCATGTGTGCATATCCTCATGTAACCACTGCTCCCAACACCACTTAACAGCTAGGTAAGAATGGCCTGGATAGCAGGAATTCACTGAAACAAGCCACACTGCTTCTCTCAGTCCAATGAAGCACCCACTCTTAAAGTCTGTCAACTGGGTAAAGAAAGTTATAGGTTTGTATAGCAACATAATTTGAGGAGATCCCAGGAAGCTCACGTTATGGCAGGCTGCAGTCACTGATGTTTTACTGCATTTCAAGCTAATTTTGCTGGAGGGAAAGGGAGGCACAAAGTTGGCATTCTTACAGAGCTTTTCTCTGATGATACAAGCCCTTTATCCCCCCCCACACACACACACGAGTATAGGAAATGCCTACTATTTAAAGGGGTTCACCAGGCACTTAGTCTGTATTATAGTCAATTCAGTCAAATAGGAAAATAATATGCCACATCCAGTCGGGAGCTGGGTGGAAAAGCCTGCAGTGTGAGGCAGTGCAGTGCAGATAGCAATATTGGGGGAGCAAGGGAGTGTAAGTTCTATGTAAAAAAGCTTCTCTTCACGGGTTAGCACCAGTCTATAATTAGACAAAATGCTCAGAGAACCCATTTAATAACGGTTGCTCTCCCCTGCAACTTCTTCCATTAGCTCGGGCTCACATATGTGCTTGTATCTCCTGCTTCAAAGCTGTATCATCATGTCAATAAATTTAACATGTTATTTGTACTCAATAAATAACATTAATTAATGCAGAACATATAACCCAAAATGTAGAAAAAAATAAAAACATTATGATCACTGGAATACAGTTACATCACTAGAGTGCTAAAATACTCTTAAGGCACCTATTGTAATAACCTGAAATATGAATACAACATCTCTAATATAAAAGTTTTATTTGAATTGTTGGGGGTTAAGTATTGGTAATGGTTATATAACAATACTAAGTGAAATAACACATACATGGAAAAGTCAGTATAAAAGTTACAAAAGGCATAAAAATAAAGTTTCAAAAGAAGTTGGAAAATGTCAGAAACTTTTCAACATGGAAAACTATCTGAAAAACAGAAATCAATGCGCTGGTTCATTGCATTCAATAATGTCAGGTGAAAAGACAATATATGTGCTTTACTGTTTCCTTATTGACTGTTGGAATTGGTTGATTTTTTTATTTTAATGATATTTGAGACTGTAGCAAAACAGACACAGTCTTTAGATTTTGTTAATGACATATAATCATTAATTCTTAATGTCAGAATTAATTTATGTCAAACATACATCTCATGTGTAAGATGGTAGAGTTCAATATCAAAGTATTTAAAATAGTTTAGTAAAAAGTTTATACAATTACATCAGCAGCTTCTCGTGCAGTGATTTAAATTTTTTTTGTTTATTTGTCTCCTAGTCTGTCCTGGAGACAACTTTTAAAAAAATTTCTGTTCAATTAGCTGTATGAGGGATATGTGAACAGAAATGCAATTCTGCCATATTTTTATGGGTTTTGTGTTGTCGCCGTTCCATATGCGACAAAATTGACAAGTTAACTTAATTCTGCCGGTCATTAGGATCACAGTAATACCATACGTTTATAGTTTTTCTTGTGTTTTAATAATTTAAAGAAATAAAACGTAACTTTCTTATACTTATGTCTATGGAGCTGAGTCAGGGCTCTGTATCTGTAGTTTTATGTATTTTGTGTGTATGACTTTTTGACCACTTTTACTAGAATTTTTATTTTTTGAAGCTGCCAAATGCATTTATATTTTAATAGTACTGGTGTTTTGGGATGTGATGACACTAATAATCTTTCTTTTTATTGCTTATTTTTATTTTGAAAATGCTGAAATGCCATGATTTGAATTGTTGATATATTTTCATTTTTGAAATTTTTAAAAACTTTGTTTTACTTCTTTTGTACACTTAATATTAGTCCTATTAGAGGATTTTAGCATGTGATTGTTTGATCGCTTCTCCCATAATTTACAATGTGCCTCTAATTAAACTTAAAGGGCTTGTACAGGCGGCATACTGTATATTGATGACCTAGCCTGAGGATAGGTCATTAATACAAACAGGCTGCACAACCCTTTTAATTCTACATACTGTATGTGTTGGAGGTGCTACCTGTGTATCTTCTATAGCTATACCCCTGATGCCAATAATTCTGATGTGCAATTAATGGTTAAATATACCATGATGTCCTATAATAGTAAGAAAAAATCCAGGCATATTTGAAAAAATTACCAACAAAAGCAGAAAAAAGATATGTCTCATTTTCTTTCATATCTGAGCTCTAAGAACTGTGTACATTTCCTAACTCTTTGCTTACTCGGGAGCTTTAAAAGTTCTGTTTTTAAAGTATTCCACAGTACTGTCGATCTCATGCTCAGAACAACGTTCCACTAACTTTATTATTCTGCGGCTCTAGTAAATCAACTTTTAACCTGTGAAGAATAACTTAATCATAATTTTATCAATCCTAAGACGTGCCCTTTGAAAATATTAGAATTTTGCTAAGGAACCACAGCAGCACATGTCAAACACTACAGAGAACAGTAATGTCATACATTGTACAGAATCATATTTTCTTAATTATCCCTAAACCTTTCCAAAAATCACACATAATGCAAATTTATAATATATCACATCTTCTATAAATGTCAAACAGACAAAATCCTGAAAAGTTCTGCCTCATTATTCTTCATTGCTTTAAACATTTTTTAAACTTATTTGCTTAAGGGCATTTCCTGCCCACTGACAGGAAGGTTTGTACTGCTGACATCTTGCATTGTTCTGTATGTAATATCATTACCAATGAGGATGATTGAGCTGGTATTTTCTAAATTTGGACTTGCTCCTTTTACCTAATTTAGGTTGTCATGACAACTTTTTAGACAATGTTTACTAGATATTCTAAGAACGACTAAAAAAACCTTAAACACTGTAACATGTATTTTCTGAATGTTGTCATATAAGAATATGCACCATTTGTCCATTATCACTTAAAATGAACACATGTAGATGTATGCAAAATAAATATGAATTTAATATAATAAATATTTAATGCTTTAATACCCTTAAAATTTAAAAAATCAGGCGTGACCTCTCCACAAAAACCCACACTGAAAATGTGCTGAAAAAGCAGAAAATTATTCTGTTATGTGTCTGGGTCCTTAAAATGATTTTAGTTGTATTTATTAAAATGGAAATAGTCAACTTATTCTATTGCTGGCTGAAGAAATGTCAATACTACAGATTAAAATGAATAAATGAATGAATGAATAAACAAATAAACAGACTTGTCTATTTAAATGCATTGTCCACTTTCAGTGTGGAGCAGTTGCACACCTTCCCCAAAATGTATATCTTCTCTAAAATAGAATTTTTTTCTGTGCCATCAGCCATTTTGCCATATCCCCTCAGCTGGACTTTTTGGTCAGGTGTCCATAGTGACACAGTTCCGCACCTTCAACAAAATGAAATTTTCCTTAACCCTTTAAGGACCGGAGGTTTTGTACTTTTGAGTTTTTGTTTTGCGCCCCCTGCCTTCCCATAGCCATTGCTTTTTTATTTTTGGTTCACATAGCCATATGAGAGCTTCTTTTGCAGGACAAGTTGTACTTTCTAATGCCACCATTTAATATTGCATATGATGTAGTGGGAAGCGAGAAAAATTCCAAATTCCAAAAAGCAATTCCACCACAGTTTTGCGGCTTTTTAAATTCCGACGTTCGATGTGCGATAAAACTGACTGGTTACTTTTACTCTACAGGTCAGTACGAATACGGAGATACTCTATATTTATAGGTTTTCTTGCGTTTTGATAGTGAAAAAAAATTCAAAAGTGGGAAAAAAAATCAGTTTAAATTTTTTGCCACCATGTTTTGACCCCTATAATTTTTTGTAATTATATGTATAGAGCTGTATGGGGCTCATTTGATGCGTCATAATCTTATCTTTTATTGATACCATTTTGGGGTGTGTATGACTTTTTGATCACCTTTTATGTAATTATTTGTGGAAAATGAAGCGACCAAAAATGGCGAATCCGCCATTTGGACGCTTTTTCCGTTTGCTGTTTGACGTATGGGGAATATTTTTTTATATTTCTATACTATGGGCGTTTCGCACATTACGACACCCATGATGTGTATTTTTAAAAAATTTTTAGTTTTTAATTTTTATTTTAGCAAAGGGGGTGTGATTTGAACATTTATGGGTTTTTTTATTTATTTTTTTCCTTTTTTTTACACTTTATATAGTTCCCATAGGAATATAGTTCCCATAGGGAACTATAACTTACAATCATCTGATTGCGATTTTCATATATTCCAATGCAATAGCATTGGAATATATGAAAAAATGCATATTTCCTATGAAGCCTATTACAGGCAAGGCTCCATAGGAAATACTACAGAGCAGCCTGGGTTTCATTCATAGAGACCCAGGCTACTACAGGCATGCTCCGGCTCCTCCGATCGCCACACGGGGAGCCGGGCGTAACCAGTAAAACTTTCAGTTTGTGCGCACTCAGATGCCGTGGTCAGGATTGACCACGGCATCTGAGGGGTTAAATGTCCGCGATCGGCATCGCTGCCAGTCGCAGACATTAGCCGCGGGTGTCTTCTACAAGAACCATGCGGACACCCGCGGCTAAGGCGCCCGCATGGAGCAGGAGCGGGCACCATCTTTAAAGACCGGACACAGGATGTACATGTACGTTCTGTGTCCTTAAGAGGTTAAAGGAAGTCTTTCACCTAATCTGAGCATTTTAGACCACTCAGATCAGGTTACAGACTCTTTGCCCCTCTTTACTATAGTACCATTTTTTTATTCGTCGGTGGTCCAGAAGATGAAAAAGAGACTTTTAAACTGTATGTAAATGAGCCGCTGAAGGTGCCCAGGGGCAGCGTTACTGGGCGATGTGCCCAGAAAAACACTCTTTCTACTCTCTGGCCCGCCCTCTGTTCTATTACCTCCTCCAGCCGAGCGGCACAACAATGGCGGGATGGATGTCTTTAGTTGGCCGGCGCATGCGCACTGCTCTGCACGTTATGGGCAGAGGAACAGCTTTTCATATTGCGCATGCGCGGCCAACTAAAGACATCCATCCCATGTTGTTCTGTCGCTGGAGGAGGTAATAGGACAGAGGGTGGGCACAGGGCAGAAAGAGGCGTGTTTTCTGGGCAGATCGCCCAGTAGCCACACCTGGGCACCTTCAGCGGCTCATTTACAGACTGTTTAAAAATATCTTTTTCATCATCTGGACCACGGATGAATAAAAGAAAGGTACTATAGTAATAAGGGGCAAAGAGTCTGTAACCTGATCTGAGCGGTCTAAAACAAAAAGACTCCCTTTAAAATGTAATTCTTCTCTATTAAATTAGCCACAGTTTTTACCATATCCCATCCATTAGACTTTTGGCCAGTGTGTATTGGCACAGTTACGCACATTACCCAGAATTGAATTCTCTAAAATTTTATTATTCTCTATGCTGTCAGCCGCAGTTTTATACATATCTTATCCATTGGACTTTTGGCCAGGTGTCTACAAATCTGTGCCTTCCCCATAATGTAATTCTTCTCAAAAAATTCTCCAGTATGCCATCAGCTGGACTTTTTGCCAGGTAAGCATCTATAATAAATGGTCTTGTCATTATGGAAAAGTGATGCAGTTCCGCTCCCTTACTAAAATTTAATTGTTCTGTTTGATATTCGTAGTCCTGCCCAGCTGTCCATTTAAGAAAATATATATTTTTTTTAATTTGAATTAATTTCTAATTGACTGTGGCCTTTCCCCAGCACATACTGAACCAATGAACTTCAGGAATGGTGGCCAGAACTGGCTCAGTTTCCTGTCACTGTTCTGTCTTGTCCAGTCTCCGGTGTCATCTGAGGGAGGATTGTCAGTGTGGCATCTGATGTTGTCCTCCACCAGTGTACAAAACATCAGGAAGAGTACTGGAGATTAGGAGTGGTGAGTTTTTTATTTTTTTGTATGATCTGAGGTCTGATTAGCAATGGAGCTGGGGTCTGTTTAATATTGGGGGTCTGATCTGTGGTGTGATTGGGGTCTGATATGAAGTCTGATGGGGGTCTGATTATTAACATTGGGGGTCTGATATGAGGTAAGATTGTGGATCTGATTAACAATGTGGGTCTGATCTGAGGTCTAATTGGTTGTCTGATCTGGGGTCTTATTAACATTGGGGCTCTGAACTAAGGTCTGCTTAACTTTGGGGGTCTGATTAGTTTATTTTTTTCTTATTTTCTTCCTCTAAAACCTAGGTATGTCTTATGGGCAGATGTGTCTTATAGGGCGAATAAAAATAAATAATGCAAAAAGTAAACATCAGTTGCACCACCACTTCTTAAAACACCCACACTATTAAAATGCGAAAGAGTCCTGCTGTTTAAAATCCGAAATGCGTTGGTTTATTTTGTGTCTTGCACTGTCTTTACCTGGATGATCGAATAAGTGTCTGTGATTTTACTACACAGTGAACTGGACTTTTCTCTGTTGTTGGAATTTTTGGAGCAGCCTTATCAGGTCCATGCTCCTACTATGGGTGAGCTGTGATTTTTCTATATTAAAATATAAATTTGGCACCTTCTAAGCAGCCAATCAAGGTCCAGGTAAGTAATTCCCCTCAGTGTAAGGCCATAGCCATTTTAGCTGTAAGACTTACACTGATTGGCTGGCCAGAACATGTGATACCATTTCATATAGGAGCTGAGATCCGGCACTCAGCTCATTCAGCATCAGGGAGAGCAGACAGTAGGCAGGGACAGATAGCATTTTGCTCTAAACTTATTGATTTCACTCCAAAAAGCTTATTGAAAGACCTAACAGTCCTTTTAAGGACTAGAGTGTGTTTGACAGTAGTGCAGCACCTTTTTATTTATTTTTTTAAGAAGGGGTTTGCTTTAGCACTATCAGGGACAGGCTTCACCAGGAAGGAACAGAGAGTGCAGGGCTTGAAAATTGCGGTTATAACTTCTAAAACACAGAAAGATTTCAGATTAGTGACATCTACAATATGCCATCATAAAGCAGTGTGTTGGGCAGATATTATAAAAAGGGGCTTATTCACTACAGTGTACCTGCTACTGAGATATACACTGCACCATCAGAGAAATTATTTTTTCTGGGGAAATTAACCTAACTTGTGCCACATCCGTGTGTGCATTCAATCTGCAAACGTTATATTAATTACTCCAGCAGAGTGTGATTTATATTTTGGCCATAGTTAACTAGTTTTGGGCACATCTGTGTGTGCGTCTAGGCCATAACCGTATATACAGTATTCACGCAAAGAATACATTTTATTTGGGACAAATTTGTATCCAATTTAGAACTACATCCAAATACAGTGTGCATTGTCAAAATTACATTATCTCTGGGCTAGTGTAGTGCCAAAAATCTGTATTTTTCTGTATCCAGCACCTTACTGGAAGCCAATACAGTGTGTATTGTAAAAATTACATTATCTCTTTGCTAGTGTAGTGCCAAAAATCTGTATTTCTCTGTATCCAGTACATTACAGCAAGCCAATACAATATGTATTCTAAAAATTACATTAACTCTGGGCTAGTGTAGTGCCAAAAATCTGTATTTTTCTGTATCCAGTACCTTACTGGAAGTCAATAGAGTGTGTATTGTAAAAATTGCATTATCTCTGGGCTAGTGTAGTGCTGAAAATCTTTATTTTTCTGTATTCAGTACATTACAGCAAGCCAATACAGTGTGTATTGTAAAAATGGAAATCACGGAACAATATAGACGCTTAAAATATGTCAAAAACTTATACACTAAAATCGAATGGGCCCACCTGGGCAATACAATTAAACATATAGTATGTCCACTATGTTGGTTGTATATGTGTACCCTGAGAGTGTACCAGGAACAAGTGGGTCGCACAGGGCTGACTCACATGCAACCTATCTAATGGCAAACCTCAAATGTCAAACGACAAGAGACCCTGTGCGAACTGAAGTGGCAACGGTCTCAGTCTGTAGTGATAGTGGTCTCAGTCTGGTCGCTCCCCCAGGGTCAGTAGTATAGCGTGACAAAAGCACGCAGCCCTGGTACAGGACGAGACCAGACTGACACTCACCCTAAATGACGAGGTACCATAGAGAAAAGGGTGCCAACAAAGGAAGCCACAGGCCCACAGAACATGCGGCTGAGGCATATAGAGGTGGGATCCCCTGAGATGCGTATCAGCACTGCACCAAAAGTGCACTAGGAAACACAGTCTGACCGATCCCCCAATGCATGCAGAAACAACGCGTAGAGCGTGCAGCAAAGGTACAGGACCGGACTGACTGTGTGGTGGGACGCAGGGGCACCCAAGAAAAACGGGACATACAGACACAGACAAACACTCAAGCTTGACGCGTATCTTAGCAATACCTATGCTCCTGATGATTTAAGAAACGCGTCGAGCTTGAGTGTTTAGTTTTTGACATATTTTAAGCGTCTATATTGTTCCGTGATTTCCTGTCATATTTAGATGCAAACCAGTGTTATTGCCCTTCCGTGATTTGTATTGTAAAAATGTCATTATCTGTGGCCTAGTATAGTGCCAAAAGTTAGTATTTTCTGTCTCCAGTACATTACAGCAAGCCAATACAGTGTATATTGTAAAAATGTCATTATCTGTGGCCTAGTGTAGTGCCGAAGAATTTGCATTTTCTGTCTCCAGTACATTACAGCAAGCCAATACATATCGCGTTATACGCATTTTATGTAACACAGATTACTGGGTGTTCACCCTTCTGTACCCCTGCTACAAGAGAACTTCTCATCTCTCATTCCTGTGGTGGAGAGGAAGACTAAAACCATGCAATGCCAGAAGGTACCTGTTGAGTGATTGCTCCAAAATTTTCCATCTAACAATGCAGCTGCCAGAGTCCATACTTCCTTAGGCAACCGAGGAAGGTGTTTTGCTTACAGTTCAGGAATAGTTAAATGACAATAAAAAACCAGACACATAAAGAATAAGTAATTTATTCAGTATGTATTAAACTCAAAAATAGCATATAGCACTTATATAAGGTCAGCATATATAAGAATAGCACTTCAGTAGAAATAACACTTACTTCACCGTCAAGCAGTCAATGATTATGACGCATCGGCATAAGCTTCAGGGAGTCTCCCGAGTCCGATGTGACGGGAATCTTCCAACTAGACAAGCGTCCTCATCTAGTGAATCAGATTTGTGCACACTTGACCAAGGAAACCTCCCAAGGCTATATACCAGTTCTCGTTACACAACCATGACTTGCATCCCACATGCCCACCGTGGGCACCTGGGAGGCGTTGTCAGTAAACAAGCCATCCATCCAGTCAGGAGGGGCCAACTCCCGCCAGGATGTTTTGGCTCTTGATAAGAACCGCGTCTCACTGTCTGATAACCAACATTCCATTAAACATTGCAAAGGTCAGCATCTCTATTAATATTATTCTAAAATATACTTATAATACAAGAGAGACTCCATTTTAGAATCCCATTCACGTTGCATTACATTTCCACTCTTGGAGTCTCTCATGGAACATTATAAGTCCCATAGGCAACATTAACCTTTTGTCTTTCTGTGATTTTTGGTATCATGGCACAAAAGGATGGAATGCATTGTATGCAACAACATATACCTACCAATATTGCAATGATGGTAAATATCACTCCAATAATGTATCTTATCTGTCCTATATCAGGCAGCCAACTGAAAAGCCAATCCCACCACCCTTGGTTTACATCTTGTTTGATGTGTTTTACCATGTCTTCTAATTGACCTATTTTATTTTTGATGCTATCTGAATGATCTGATAAATTGAAACAACACATTCCAGCAAAAGTAACACATCCTATACCATGTTGCAATAATAAGTAATCAATAGTAGCTCTATTTTGTAAAATTGCTTTTTTATATGATTGTATATCTAACAATATATCCTGTAATATTGTACTAGTAACATTAATTTGTTTTACCATAAAGCAAGCTAGTTTAGCTATAGTCCTGTGGTTATATTACATTGCATATTTCTTCCCGATACTATTTTCTTACAACTATTCACCTTCCTATTACAGATGGAAGGTTTACTTTGATTCTGTATTTTTCGCTTGTATACAAGATGGCATTAGTTTTTCATCACATGTAAAACTATAACAGACATTTGCAGCAGCAACGAGTCCAGTAATGATTCTTATCATATTCTCCTGCAAATATTCATAAGTAGAACAATTAAAGCATGCATAATAAGGGTTAACATGTCCATATATAATATCTTTTTCTGTTAGATCAGTATCATTTAGTTGGATACGCAACAATTGTGTCCATATATCAATGGGGGTAGGTATTGCGACCAAACAAGTTTCCAAAATATTTGATGCAGACATAGTTGTCCGAAGGCAAAAATCTGTCAGGTTCAGACTCTTGGCTAAGAAACAGCCACAAGTTCTCTTTTGTTTTCCATAAAGTCTCTTCTACTCGAAGCCCCACTTTCATGGTTCCCTGGTTGTTCCATATCCATATAACAGCCAGTAAGAAACTCACGGTTGGCAATAGCAGCTGAGGAAAATAATGAAAAACATTAGTCTCGTAAATATACATTCCCGACTGGGTAAAATTGTATCCTTCCTGTCCTGGTTTCATGGTAATCACCACATTGTCTGGACCTTTTACTATCATCTCCGCTGAAACAGGAGGACCTGTATTTTCTTTAAGCCATATCTTGGTTAGGGACAAATCTAATATGGATGGGCTCTGTTGAAAGGGAGTGTACTACCTTCCCATCCACTTCTCATCTTTCATGGGAGTGTCTTATAACCAGGGATGGGCATAAGGGCTGTTGTTGTCTGTAACATCCACCCCAATCCTCCTCCCTCCCTCTGAGTCATCTAAGTCCACCCTTCCAGTCGGACTCTCTGATCTTCTCTTGCTTGGTCAATTTTGTCTGAACCGTCTGTGTGGACAGATCTCTGATGTTAGCACAAACATTTAACATATAACACGGAACTACAAACATTAAACGAACAGATCTGACAATACAGGCATAGACACATGAAGGGCCCATAAACGTTTCATTGACTTCTTTAACAAAAAAAAAAAAATTGTAGAGCTCAATCAACACTTTTGGTACCAATAAAAATCAAAAATCTTCCAAGAAAAATAAAATAAAATTGTCAATGCGCATATTATATGAAAACAAATATCGTGCTCCATACGTATTCACATTTTCATGTATTCATTTTCACAAACAGCTCATAACCACGCCCTTACATAAAATAAAATATGAATTGCATACACAGCTCTGCTAAAATATCCATCAGTTTTCACACATATTCGACTTAACTACAACTCAGAGCCATACCCATTCACATTCCACTGAATCATTTGTCTTCCAACCCAGCCACAAACTTGCAGCACAAACAAACACAGCTTTCCTGGAAACAGACACACCACACCCAGAATTGCTCATGGTCTATGTCGCTGTTGTGCAGTGTTTTCCAATGTCTTCTGGTCTTCACTCTGTGATTAATCAAATCTTATAAAAAACAGCATAAAGTTATAATCATACAGTAATTTTGTTAAACCCAAATCTTCCTATATGCCACGTGGTCTTAGTTAGTGTTGCACATATATAATAATGTTTATTAAAAGCTGGATTCCCACATTACGCTGCTTGGGAAAGAAGAAAGAAAATTATTAAACAATTCTTTGTCTTGTATAATGTTATTACACATATAACATCACTTATTCTGCAGGATTCCTCCCCTTTCTCTTTGCCTGCTTCTCTTATCTTAGGAATGTTTCTCTGCTAAGGCGGGGAAAGTGAATCCCACCACAGCCCCAAGGATTCACTCAGCTTTCCTGAGACTTCGAGATAAACACAGGGGGACGGGACTATACGAGACTTTCTTTTAAGCTTTCTACAGATTCTCACAGTCTGGAAAGCAGAACTACTTCAACAGGGATATCTTTCTAACGCCTTCATCTTCTTAGTCCTAACCACACATCTACTGGCACACACTAGGTACAATACCTATCCATTAACTGACCATCCTTACTGCTATGATCTCTAATGCTAGAGCTACGGATCTTTCCTATCTGGACACACTTATGGTAACAAAACAAAACTTAACCAGTTCATTTCTGAACATTTAACACCTTTCTGATTGTAGACACTCGGCCGCTTTCTTTCTTGCTAGTGCCATCAATTAACATCCTGACACTGCTCTGTTTCCTCACTCAACTTTCAGTTCTCCATTAATATCACATCCTATAATCTCCCTCTTCCCTTGCTACTAGCTAGGGGGCTGTATATTCTTCTTTTTATAATACTGGGACTGGCCCATCTCAACAGCAGTATTTCAGACAAACGCACAGAAAACAGGAGTAAAGAGGCACCTTTAACCGTTTCCTATATTTGTACTGGGCTACCCGACATCCAGCTTTTTCTGCTATGTTTTTATACTGAACCATCTTATCAGCCAGCAGCTGCTGTTGATTGACATTTATGCAAACTTTCTTGTGCTCCTATCATAGCTATTTGCTGTTCCAATTCAGCTACTTTAGTTTTCAGAGCACTATTTTGTTAATCCATAAATCTATATGCACTCAACAACAACCAACCCTTTCTACAGAGGGATTTGTACTCATCTCCTTTCTGCATAGTTATTCTAGACATACATTTAGAAACATCTGCTGGTGAATAATCATGCAGCTGTCCATCCCAATTCTCTCCAAGTCCAGTACCTTTTCCTCACTCTTTAGCTAGGACAGAATATGGAGTCTGCTCCCATCCTGGAATAACATCACTAGCTATGGGGAGAGCTTCAGCTTGTTTTCTCTTAAAAAAATGGTCATTGTCACAAACTATCCCACTTCTGACACCAAAAATGTTTTGCTTACAGTTCGGGAATAGTTAAATGACAATAAAAACCAGACACATAAAGAATAAGTAATTTATTCAGTATGTATTTGTAGCATCCCCAAGTCATAGCAAAGTTTGGGACTAACCTGGGGAATGCCAGTGATGGAGAGGCCGGCACGCTGTTCCTCTGGGGCACTCTCTGGGTTCTGAGGGACACAGCCAGGTGCAAGGTGAGGTGCCCTTGGTGTTGTAGATTAACGTGCCTATGGCTAAGTCCCTGATGTTTCGTGACGCCAGTGCCAGTAAACGGTGGCACACCATATTTATAGTAGGAATAATGGAGGTGCAGACTTGTATCTTGAAACAGAATTCCAACTTTACTGAAACAGTGGTAATACAGAAGGCACTCTCTTAAACAGTTCTTTTGCAGACAATTGGCTTTGGTACGATCTCAATTACAGCAGGCTTATATCCAGCAAGGTAAACAGAGGGTTAAATAACAGGACTTTTGAATTGCAGGCGAACCTTACTTTCTTCCTGGCTTGTCCTGACTGGCAATTATACTTCAAGGCCCCAATGCCCTACTTCTGGCTTATATCCTTGAATCTCCAGTTTGCTGCGTACCTCCTCTGACATTACAGTACCTCTTGCTCTAAGGATTGCCTCAGCTTGACTCCTGCTGACCTGCCTAGGCCCGTGACATGTGGCCTTCACAGACTCCAGGGTCTGCACTCCTCCACAGGCCCATGGCCTGCACTTGTCTTAGACACCGTCTAAACTGAATTTCCTTCCCTGCCTGGGCCTTATATAAACTAGGGCTCCCTAGCTCCCTCTAGTGACTAGAGCTGGAATGACATCCCTAGCAGGCCTGAATATAGCAATAACACAGTAACAGGGAATTACATAGCATTACATTACATTGCATTTTATGAATAGGACTTATACCAGCTTCCCCAACTCCTGAGGGGAACAACAACACACAAGTGACCCTTCTGTAGTGACGGGCATTACAACTCCCGTACACTACATAATTAAACTCAAAAATAGCATATAGCACTTATATAAGGTCAGCATATATAAGAATAGCACTTCAGCAGAAATAACACTAACTTCACCGTCAAGCAGTCAATGATTATGACGCATCGGCATAAGCTTCAGGAGTCTCCCGAGTCCGATGTGACGGGAATCTTCAACTAGACAAGCGCCCTCATCTAGTGAATCAGATTTGTGCACACTTGACCAAGGAAACCTCCCAAGGCTATATACCAGTTCTCGTTACACAACCATGACTTGCATCCCACATGCCCACCGTGGGCACCTGGGAGCGTTGTCAGTAAACAAGCTCATCCATCCAGTCAGGAGGGGCCAACTCCGCCAGGATGTTTTGTAATTTGATAAGAACCATTGCCTCACTGTCTACAAACAGAGAGTGCAGGGCTTGAAAATTGCGGTTATAACTTCTAAAACACAGAAAGATTTCAGATTAGTGACATCTACAATATGCCATCATAAAGCAGTGTGTTGGGCAGATATTATAAAAGGGGCTTATTCACTACAGTGTACCTGCTACTGAGATATACACTGCACCATCAGAGAAATTATTTTTCTGGAAATTAACCTAACTTGTGCCACATCCGTGTGTGCATTCAATCTGCAAACCGTTATATTAATTACTCCAGCAGAGTGTGATTTATATTTTGGCCATAGTTAACTAGTTTTGGGCACATCTGTGTGTGCGTCTAGGCCGCATAACCGTATATACAGTATTCCACGCAAAGAATACATTTTATTTGGGACAAATTTGTATCCAATTAGAACTACATCCAAATACAGTGTGCATTGTCAAAATTACATTATCTCTGGGCTAGTGTAGTGCCAAAAATCTGTATTTTCTGTATCCAGCACCTTACTGGAAGCCAATACAGTGTGTATTGTAAAATTACATTATCTCTTTGCTAGTGTAGTGCCAAAAATCTGTATTTCTCTGTATCCAGTACATTACAGCAAGCCAATACAATATGTATTCTAAAAATTACATTAACTCTGGGCTAGTGTAGTGCCAAAATCAGTATTTTCTGTATCCAGTACCTTACTGAAAGTCAATAGAGTGTGTATTGTAAAAATTACATTATCTCTGGGCTAGTGTAGTGCTGAAAATCTTTATTTTTCTGTATTCAGTACATTACAGCAAGCCAATACAGTGTGTATTGTAAAAATGGAAATCACGGAACAATATAGGCGGCTAAAATATGTCAAAAGCTAATACACTAAATCGAATGGGCCCACCTGGGCAATACAATTAAACATATAGTATGTCCACTATGACGGTTGTATATGTGTACCCTGGAGTGTACCAGGAACAAGTGGGTCGCACAGGGCTGACTCACATGCAACCTATCTAATGGCAAACCTCAAATGTCAAACGACAAGAGACCCTGTGCGGACTGAAGTGGCAGCGGTCTCAGTCTGTAGTGATAGTGGTCTCAGTCTGGTCGCTCCCCCAGGGTCAGTAGTATAGCGTGACAAAAGCACGCAGCCCTGGTACAGGACGAGACCAGACTGACACTCACCCTAAATGACGAGGTACCATAGAGAAAAGGGTGCCAACAAAGGAAGCCACAAGCCCACAGAACGTGCGGCTGAGGCATATAGAGGTGGGATTCCCTGAGATGCGTATCAGCACTGCACCAAAAGTGCACTAGGAAACACAGTCTGACCGATCCCCAATGCATGCAGAAACAGCGCGTAGGCGTGCAGCAAAGGTACAGGACCGGACTGACTGTGTGGTGGGACGCAGGGGCACCCAAGAAAAACGGGACATACAGACACAGACAAACACTCAAGCTTGACGCGTTTCTTAGCAATACCTATGCTCCTGATGATTTAAGAAACGCATCGAGCTTGAGTGTTTAGTTTTTGACATATTTAGCGTCTATATTGTTCCGTGATTTCCTGTCATATTTAGATGCAAACCAGTGTTATTGCCCTTCCGTGATTTGTATTGTAAAAATGTCATTATCTGTGGCCTAGTATAGTGCCAAAAATTAGTATTTTTCTGTCTCCAGTACATTACAGCAAGCCAATACAGTGTATATTGTAAAAATGTCATTATCTGTGGCCTAGTGTAGTGCCGAAGAATTTGCATTTTTCTGTCTCCAGTACATTACAGCAAGCCAATACATATCGCGTTATACGCATTTTATGTACACACAGATTACTGGGTGTTCACCCTTCTGTACCCCTGCTACAAAGAGAACTTCTCATCTCTCATTCCTGTAGGTGGAAGGAAGACTAAAACCATGCAATGCCAGAAGGTACCTGTTGAGTGATTGCTCAAATTTTCCATCTAACAATGCAGCTGCCAGGTCCATACTTCCTTAGGCAACCGAGGAAGGTGTTTTGCTTACAGTTCAGGAATAGTTAAATGACAATAAAAAACCAGACACATAAAGAATAAGTAATTTATTCAGTATGTATTAAACTCAAAAATAGCATATAGCACTTATATAAGGTCAGCATATATAAGAATAGCACTTCAGTAGAAATAACACTTACTTCACCGTCAAGCAGTCAATGATTATGGCGCATGCGGCATAAGCTTCAGGGAGTCTCCCGAGTCCGATGTGACGGGAATCTTCCAACTAGACAAGCGTCCTCATCTAGTGAATCAGATTTGTGCACACTTGACCAAGGAAACCTCCCAAGGCTATATACCAGTTCTCGTTACACAACCATGACTTGCATCCCACATGCCCACCGTGGGCACCTGGGAGGCGTTGTCAGTAAACAAGCCATCCATCCAGTCAGGAGGGGCCAACTCCCGCCAGGATGTTTTGGCTCTTGATAAGAACCGCGTCTCACTGTCTGATAACCAACATTCCATTAAACATTGCAAAGGTCAGCATCTCTATTAATATTATTCTAAAATATACTTATAATACAAGAGAGACTCCATTTTAGAATCCCATTCACGCTGCATTACATTTCCACTCTTGGAGTCTCTCATGGAACATTATAAGTCCCATAGGCAACATTAACCTTTTGTCTTTCTGTGATTTTTGGTATCATGGCACAAAAGGATGGAATGCATTGTATGCAACAACATATACCTACCAATATTGCAATGATGGTAAATATCACTCCAATAATGTATCTTATCTGTCCTATATCAGGCAGCCAACTGAAAAGCCAATCCCACCACCCTTGGTTTACATCTTGTTTGATGTGTTTTACCATGTCTTCTAATTGACCTATTTTATTTTTGATGCTATCTGAATGATCTGATAAATTGAAACAACACATTCCAGCAAAAGTAACACATCCTATACCATGTTGCAATAATAAGTAATCAATAGTAGCTCTATTTTGTAAAATTGCTTTTTTATATGATTGTATATCTAACAATATATCCTGTAATATTGTACTAGTAACATTAATTTGTTTTACCATAAAAGCAAGCTAGTTTAGCTATAGTCCTGTGGTTATATTACATTGCATATTTCTTCCCGATACTATTTTCTTACAACTATTCACCTTCCTATTACAGATGGAAGGTTTACTTTGATTCTGTATTTTCGCTTGTATACAAGAGGGCATTAGTTTTTCATCACATGTAAAACTATAACAGACATTTGCAGCAGCAACGAGTCCAGTAATGATTCTTATCATATTCTCCTGCAAATATTCATAAGTAGAACAATTAAAGCATGCATAATAAGGGTTAACATGTCCATATATAATATCTTTTCTGTTAGATCAGTATCATTTAGTTGGATACGCAACAATTGTGTCCATATATCAATGGGGGTAGGTATTGCGACCAAACAAGTTTCCAAAATATTTGATGCAGACATAGTTGTCCGAAGGCAAAAATCTGTCAGGTTCAGACTCTTGGCTAGAAACAGCCACAAGTTCTCTTTTGTTTTCCATAAAGTCTCTTCTGCTCGAAGCCCCACTTTCATGGTTCCCTGGTTGTTCCATATCCATATAACAGCCAGTAAGAAACTCACGGTTGGCAATAGCAGCTGAGGAAAATAATGAAAAACATTAGTCTCGTAAATATACATTCCCCGACGGGGTAAAATTGTATCCTTCCTGTCCTGGTTTCATGGTAATCACCACATTGTCTGGACCTTTTACTATCATCTCTGCTGAAACAGGAGGACCTGTATTTTCTTTAAGCCATATCTTGGTTAGGGACAAATCTAATATGGATGGGCTCTGTTGAAAGGGGAGTGTACTACCTTCCCATCCACTTCTCATCTTTCATGGGAGTGTCTTATAACCAGGGGATGGGCATAAAGGCTGTTGTTGTCTGTAACATCCACCCCAATCCTCCTCCCTCCCCTCTGAGTCATCTAAGTCCACCCCTTCCAGTCGGACTCTCTGATCTTCTCTTGCTTGGTCAATTTTGTCTGAACCGTCTGTGTGGACAGATCTCTGATGTTAGCACAAACATTTAACATATAACACGGAACTACAAACATTAAACGAACAGATCTGACAATACAGGCATAGACACATGAAGGGCCCATAAACGTTTCATTGACTTCTTTAACAAAAAAAAAAAAAAAATGTAGAGCTCAATCAACACTTTTGGTACCAATAAAAATCAAAAATCTTCCAAGAAAAATAAAATAAAATTGTCAATGCGCATATTATATGAAAACAAATATCGTGCTCCATACGTATTCACATTTTCATGTATTCATTTTCACAAACAGCTCATAACCACGCCCTTACATAAAATAAAATATGAATTGCATACACAGCTCTGCTAAAATATCCATCAGTTTTCACACATATTCGACTTAACTACAACTCAGAGCCATACCCATTCACATTTCACTGAATCATTTGTCTTCCAACCTAGCCACAAACTTGCAGCACAAACAAACACAGCTTTCCTGGAAACAGACACACCACACCCAGAATTGCTCATGGTCTATGTCGCTGTTGTGCAGTGTTTTCCAATGTCTTCTGGTCTTCACTCTGTGATTAATCAAATCTTATAAAAAAACAGCATAAAGTTATAATCATACAGTAATTTTGTTAAACCCAAATCTTCCTATATGCCACGTGGTCTTAGTTAGTGTTGCACATATATAATAATGTTTATTAAAAGCTGGATTCCCACATTACGCTGCTTGGGAAAGAAGAAAGAAAATTATTAAACAATTCTTCGTCTTGTATAATGTTATTACACATATAACATCACTTATTCTGCAGGATTCCCTCCCCTTTCTCTTTGCCTGCTTCTCTTATCTTAGGAATGTTTCTCTGGTAAGGCGGGAAAGTGAATCCCACCACAGCCCCAAGGATTCACTCAGCTTTCCTGAGACTTCGAGATAAACACAGGGGGACGGGACTATACGAGACTTTCTTTTAAGTTTTCTACAGATTCTCACAGTCTGGAAAGCAGAACTACTTCAACAGGGATATCTTTCTAACGCCTTCATCTTCTTAGTCCTAACCACACATCTACTGGCACACACTAGGTACAATACCTATCCATTAACTGACCATCCTTTACTGCTATGATCTCTAATGCTAGAGCTACGGATCTTTCCTATCTGGACACACTTATGGTAACAAAACAAAACTTAACCAGTTCATTTCTGAACATTTAACACCTTTCTGATTGTAGACACTCGGCCGCTTTCTTTCTTGCTAGTGCCATCAATTAACATCCTGACACTGCTCTGTTTCCTCACTCAACTTTCAGTTCTCCATTAATATCACATCCTATAATCTCCCTCTTCCCTTGCTACTAGCTAGGGGGCTGTATATTCTTCTTTTTATAATACTGGGACTGGCCCATCTCAACAGCAGTATTTCAGACAAACGCACAGAAAACAGGAGTAAAGAGGCACCTTTAACCGTTTCCTATATTTGTACTGGGCTACCCGACATCCAGCTTTTTCTGCTATGTTTTTATACTGAACCATCTTATCAGCCAGCAGCTGCTGTTGATTGACATTTATGCAAACTTTCTTGTGCTCCTATCATAGCTATTTGCTGTTCCAATTCAGCTACTTTAGTTTTCAGAGCACTATTTTGTTAATCCATAAATCTATATGCACTCAACAACAACCAACCCTTTCTACAGAGGGATTTGTACTCATCTCCTTTCTGCATAGTTATTCTAGACATACATTTAGAAACATCTGCTGGTGAATAATCATGCAGCTGTCCATCCCAATTCTCTCCAAGTCCAGTACCTTTTCCCCACTCTTTAGCTAGGACAGAATATAGAGTCTGCTCCCATCCTGGAATAACATCACTAGCTATGGGGAGAGCTTCAGCTTGTTTTCTCTTAAAAAAAACTGGTCATTGTCACAAACTATCCCACTTCTGACACCAAAAATGTTTTGCTTACAGTTCGGGAATAGTTAAATGACAATAAAAACCAGACACATAAAGAATAAGTAATTTATTCAGTATGTATTTGTAGCATCCCCAAGTCATAGCAAAGTTTGGGACTAACCTGGGGAATGCCAGTGATGGAGAGGCCGGCACGCTGTTCCTCTGGGGCACTCTCTGGGTTCTGAAGGGACACAGCCAGGTGCAAGGTGAGGTGCCCTTGGTGTTGTAGATTAACGTGCCTATGGCTAAGTCCCTGATGTTTCGTGACGCCAGTGCCAGTAAACGGTGGCACACCATATTTATAGTAGGAATAATGGAGGTGCAGACTTGTATCTTGAAACAGAATTCCAACTTTACTGAAACAGTGGTAATACAGAAGGCACTCTCTTAAACAGTTCTTTTGCAGACAATTGACTTTGGTACGATCTCAATTACAGCAGGCTTATATCCAGCAAGGTAAACAGAGGGTTAAATAACAGGACTTTTGAATTGCAGGCGAACCTTACTTTCTTCCTGGCTTGTCCTGACTGGCAATTATACTTCAAGGCCCCAATGCCCTACTTCTGGCTATATCCTTGAATCTCCAGTTTGCTGCGTACCTCCTCTGACATTACAGTACCTCTTGCTCTAAGGATTGCCTCAGCTTGACTCCTGCTGACCTGCCTAGGCCCGTGACATGTGGCCTTCACAGACTCCAGGGTCTGCACTCCTCCACAGGCCCATGGCCTGCACTTGTCTTAGACACCGTCTAAACTGAATTTCCCTTCCCTGCCTGGGCCTTATATAAACTAGGGCTCCCTAGCTCCCTCTAGTGACTAGAGCTGGAATGACATCCCTAGCAGGCCTGAATATACAATAACACAGTAACAGGGAATTACATAGCATTACATTACATTGCATTTTATGAATAGGACTTATACCAGCTTCCCCAACTCCTGAGGGGAACAACAACACACAAGTGACCCTTCTGTAGTGACGGGCATTACAACTCCCGTACACTACATATTAAACTCAAAAATAGCATATAGCACTTATATAAGGTCAGCATATATAAGAATAGCACTTCAGCAGAAATAACACTAACTTCACCGTCAAGCAGTCAATGATTATGACGCATCGGCATAAGCTTCAGGGAGTCTCCCGAGTCCGATGTGACGGGAATCTTCAACTAGACAAGCGCCCTCATCTAGTGAATCAGATTTGTGCACACTTGACCAAGGAAACCTCCCAAGGCTATATACCAGTTCTCGTTACACAACCATGACTTGCATCCCACATGCCCACCGTGGGCACCTGGGAGGCGTTGTCAGTAAACAAGCCATCCATCCAGTCAGGAGGGGCCAACTCCCGCCAGGATGTTTTGGCTCTTGATAAGAACCACGTCTCACTGTCTGATAACCAACATTCCATTAAACATTGCAAAGGTCAGCATCTCTATTAATATTATTCTAAAATATACTTATAATACAAGAGAGACTCCATTTTAGAATCCCATTCACGTTGCATTACAGGAAGGGAGACAAGGCGAACACACAGTAGTTCCAACAGAGGCAGTGCAACACTTTCCAAAGCATGGGACACTTTCATGACACCCGCCAGCAACCTCACCCTGAATCGCGACCTAGTGCTACAAGGAGGGAAAAGTTTTAGAAGATGGCGAAGAAATACATTGCAGACCGTGTCAGCGTCCTAAATGATCCCTCAGTGCCTTACAACTTACACAAAAGCTGAGACACATGGCACAAGCTTGCGCTCTACACCTTTTAGGTGCTGGCCTGCCTTGCCGCCAGCGTATTGTCTGAGTGTGTATTTAGTGCTGCTGGTGGCATCATAACAGATAAGCGTATCCGCTTGTCCACTGACAATGCTGACAGGTTGACTCAGATAAAAATGAACAAGGCCTGGATTGCCCCTGACTTCTCCACTCCACCAGAGGAAAACTGAGCTAATGAGGAACAAAAACACAATTTAAATGTATGCTTTATAATGTACTCAATCCACAAGATTCAGATGCACCCTTTTCACCGCAAAAAAAATGTTTTATGGGGTTTGCTAGGCTTCAGTCCCTCACCTCCAATGCTTTATACCGTCTGCTCACCTGTAGGCCATCACTGCAATGTTTTATGGGGTTCGCTCACCTTCAGCCCCTTACCTCCAATGCTTTATGCGGTCTGCTCACCTGTAGCCCATCACTGCAATGTTTTATGGGGTTCGCTCACCTTCAGTCCCCTACCTCCAATGCTTTATACTGTCTAATCACCTGTAGGCCATCACTGCAATGTTTTATGGGGTTCTCTCACCTTCAGGCCCTCACTACAATTTTTATAGGGTCCGCTCACCTTAAGGCCCTCAACTATAATGTTTAAGAGGGTAACCAGCACGCCCTTGCTCCAAATGTTTTTGAGGGTCACCAGTAGGCCATCAATGATCATTTTCAAGGTGTGTATGATGCCCTCCTTTATGTGTAATAAAGGGCATATTGGAGTGCCGGTTCCTTGTAATTTTGGCAGCCTTTTACTTAGTGCATAGGCTTTATGATTTCAGCAGTGTACCTGAACAATTGTAGCACCATGTGAATAAGGTTGAGCTTAATGTGATATACAGGCTGTATTGAAGTGCTTCTTCCTTGTAATTTTTGCCAGCATTTGCACTGTATATACAATTGAATATACAGGAAAGAATGTTTCCTGACAATTTTACCTCTAAAAATGTTTTTTTTTTTTTTTTTAGGGGCGTGATTTTGTCGCTATGTAAAAGTGGCGGACAACTTGGACAATATGGTTCCAAGATGCACCCAGGCATGGTCCCCATGCTGTTCCAGATCCATTTCCATGCTGTTTCTGTCACTTTCTGACCTTTTCCAATGGACCAGGCACCCTCCCCTCATCCGAGCAGGGGGTGACTGGTTTTCTCCTATTGACTTCCATTACACTTGGGTGCTCGGCCGAGCGCACGAATATCGATATGTGTTCCGACCGAGTACCCGAACACAAAGAGAGATTCATCAATTTCCTTGCGCCTGAAATCCTATGTCTTTGCAGCGATTTAACTGCAAGTTGTTGAAAATTGGCAAATTTCTCGGACTCCCTAAAGAAGGCACGGCATTGGCAAGAAGGAATGGTCAGCTGCCCCAATGAATTTATCTTTATTTACGTCAATTTTCTGGTGTAAATGAATCCAGAAATCTAAAGCAGCTCTGAAATGTAGATTTCTGGTTAGGTGCATGAACTGCAGGATGATCCCTGAACAGACTGTAGGAGGTTATTGATATCCCCTGCACCATCCTCCAGTGGGGCAGGATATAGACTGGTGCACAAAGCACCTATCTTGATAATTCTACCTCTAAGACCTTATGCACATGACCGTATGCCAGCTGTGAAATGGAGGCAAGAATTGAAGCCCAAAGAAGCACTAAGGAGTGCTTCCATGGGTTTTGTGTCTGTGCCCCGCACCGCAAATAAGTAGTGCATGCATTACTTTTTGCGGTGCAGATCGTCGGATGTGAATTGTGGACCCCATTCAAGTGAATGAGTCCACAGACAGTGGGCACGTGGTCCGTGCCCGTGCTTTGGACCCGTCTGGCACACATGAGCCCTAAGTGTGTGAGTGTAGTGTGTTTATCTGTGAGTCTGTGTCTGTCAACATTTGCCTATTCTGTATGAGGGAACTGCACAGCACCAGTGTCCTCAATATCTGGACATGAGTATCCATATCAGTGTCTCAGTTTCACCTCTTATTCTGTATAAATGGATACTGCACAGCACCAAGGCTCTTGTCCTGTATGCTGAGTGTAATTCTCAGTATCTGCCCTTATTCTGTATATATGGAAACTGCACAGTGCCACTTCTCCAGTCCTGTATACTGGTTGTAATTCTCAGTATCTGCTCTCATTTTGTATATATGGACACTGCACAGTACCACTTCTCTTGTCCTGTATATTGGGTATAATCCTAAATATTTGCTCTTATTCAGTATATATGGACACTGCACAGTACCACTTCTCTTGTCCTCTATACTGGGTGTAATCTTCAGTATCTCCTCTTATTCTGTATATATGGACACTACACAGTACCACTTCTCTTGTCGTGTATACTGGGTGTAATCCTAAATATCTGCTCTTATTCAGTACGTATGGACACTGCACAGTACAACATCTCCTGTCCAGTATACTGGGTGTAATTCTCAGTATCTGCTCTTATTCTGTATATATGGACACTACACAGTACCACTTCTCTTGTCCTGTATACTGGGTGTAATCTTAAATATCTGCTCTTATTCAGTATGTATGGACACTGCACAGTACCACATCTCCAGTCCAGTATACTGGGTGTAATTCTCAGTATCTGCTCTTATTCTGTATATATGGAAACTGCACAGTACCACTTTTCCAGTCCTGTATACTGGGTGTAATTTTCAGTATCTGCTCTTATTCTGTATATATGGACACTGCACAATACCATTTCTTCTGTCCTGTATACTGGGTGTAATTTTCAGTATCTGCTCTTATTCGGTATATATGGACACTGCACATTACCTCTTCTTATGTCTTGTATACTGGGTGTAATCTTCAGCATCTTTTCTTATTTTGTATATATGGACACTGCACAGTACCACTTCTCCTGCCCTGTATACTAGGTGTAATTCTAACTATTTGCTCTTATTCAGTATAGATAGACATTGCATCGGACTTTATGGAAGGGGTTTAAATTAAAGGGCCTGTCCAGGAGTTTATTTCACATATTGTTGCCAGTTTTTTTTTTAAATACTGGACACCCTCTTTATTGTTGGGATCTTTGTGATATAAGGGAATTATGTTGAGAATATAATGTGAGCCAGTGGCCTTTAAAAAGGGTCAGAGAGTATGTCTGTAAAAAATTTTGGTCCATCCATGATTTCCCACACATGGACATTTAACATCAAGGACACACCTACCCTAGTGGGCGATGTCCTGAGGGAGTACACTGTGACACATCATCATTAGGGCCCCTACCTCTGCTCTGTCCACATATGTGTGGACATATGTAAATGGATGGCATATGTTAGAAATGTTTGTGTATCACCTAACACACCATCAGAATCAGAATCTCTCTAGAAAAATAATTAATGGTGGTATTTGTGTGTAGATACATTTTGTATATGCCATATAATGTATTTGTGTACATATGCAGTGCGTGTGTGTATATGATGTGTATGTGTAGATGCTGATGTGTATATTTTATATACTGCATTTGTGAATATGTAGTATATGCAGGGGTTAATTTCCTTCTATAGACCTTTAATTCCTTCACTAACAACCACAACAGATAATAATACGCATAATGGAAGTTTTGTTGAGGACAAGCCCCCAAAATTTGCAGCAAAATCCAAATGTTCCAGGGTTTTGAAAAGGAGTTTACCCGAAGTTTGACTATAGATTTTATGCTTTGCAATGAAAAGCCTAAAATCTAAAGTCAGATCTGCAATATTAGGAATCTGCATTTTTTTGGGGGGAGGGTGCCATTTCAGGCACCCCTGGCTATGGGCACCATCTTTAAAGGGTAAAGGTTAAGGGTTTGAAAGGTGAGGGCAAAGAGAGAACAAAAATTAGAGAGGATGACAAAATATATAAAAATAAAATAAAAAAAGACAGGAGTCCCAGGAGATCTTAGTTTCATTTACCAATTTTCAGGCCTACAAATCAAATTTTTTGAATAGTTTGACTAATCACTAGAGATGAGTGAATCGAAGCTGATGAAGTGGAATTCGATCAGAATTTCAGGAATTCCGTGAGGAATTTCCTCACAATTCGTGGTAATGAGGACATGGAGAAAGGAACTCTGGGAAGGTGGGATCACCCATAATGCCATGCATGAAGCCAATCAGCAGCCAGCCAGCTCTGTGATGCCACACCCTATACATAGCATCAGCTATCTTAGATTTTGCCATTTACCAGTGTACTTAGTGCAGGGAGAGATGTTTGCAAGCGCTAGGGACAGTGATAGGAAAGACTAGATTGTTGTGAAAAAAGGATTTATAAGTGCAGGAAAGGATAGGTAGGAATCGTTCCACAGCATTTATGTACAACAGGGTTCAGTAGGGAGGTTACTGATTGGGTAATAGAACAATCCTATTACACCTTGGTGCACGGACTGGGGATCCAAATTGCCATTGTACAGCTCTGTCATTCCAGCAAACCGTTCTTGTTATTAGAGTGCAAGTGCTGTTTGATACAGCGATTAAAAAGGGTTTATTACAAGGAAATATTTCTACAGTATGTATTATTTGCCCTTGTGCGGTGCAGTTATATGCTGTAAAGCCCTTTTTGCCGTGTATTAGTGGTAAAAGAAAAATATATTTGCCCTTATGCGGTGCAGTGATATATTATAAAGCCCTGTTTGCCATGCATTAGTGGCGAAACAAAAATATATTCGCCGTTCATCATTGTACTTATCTGTTAAAAGGCCTTTTGTGTTGTGTAAAAGTAGAAAAAATCAGTGAGGACGAGGAACGGGAGATGAGTAGCTCGGCATCCAAACTTGTGCAAATGGGGTCTTTCATGCTGTCATGCCTGTTGAGGGACCCTTGTATAAAAAGGCTGAAGGAGAACGACCTGTACTGGGTGGCCATGCTACTAGACCCCCGGTATAAGCAGAAAGTGGCTGAAATGTTACCGAATTACCGGAAGTCGGAAAGGATGCAGCAGTTCCAAAACAAGTTAAAAAGTATGCTTTACACAGCGTATAAGGGTGATGTAACAGCACAATGGGAATCTAACAGGGGAAGAGGTGAACGTAATCCTCCTCCTATCATGACCACGCCGGCAAGGACAGGACGCTTTACAGACGTGTTGTTGATTGAGGACATGCAGAGCTTTTTAAGTCCTAAGCATCGCCACAGAACGACTGAGGCGTAGATACCGAAGGGACTGACAGTTGGGGATACATTTGACTAAAAAAGGCCTGATGAGATGCCTTGGGCTAAAAATGGTCCCCACGCTGCTGTATTTAATCTCTGCATGCCGGATGACTTGCGTGACTTCTCCGCCACCAACTGGGGTTCAAGCTGCAATGTTTTAGTACACTTTCTGCCTGGAAAACATACATTTTCTGGCCACTGCTACAGCAGCGGCTGCAACAATACCTAATTTTTCTAGCCTCTGGTGCTGCACTGTGGCTGCAAAAACAAAACAAAAAAAAAAGGCATACATGTGTCAATTCCGCTTCGTGATCGTTACCTTGTTGTGGTGAAGGGGCTTGCGTATCACAAAGAAGCGATCACCTCTATGAGTGTGTTGGCAATGTTGGCACACCCCAGATGATAAGGTCGTTGCTTTGTTGTGAACAGACCAAAAGCGATCGGCTGGATAATTTTTCATAGAAAAAAAAAAAATGTCTTTGTGATCATCTAAGGTGATCATTAAAGCCTACTAGGCCAACAATGGACCCACACTGCAGAATGATTGTTTTCTGGGTCACTTAACTGTCGCTGAACTACCTCAGCACGACCATAGGCTTTGAAAAACATGCGCACGAGCACAGTTATCACTACACCAAGATTGACGCATAGAGGAATAAAATTTATGTCATTAGTGTGTCAACTATTGACAACTCTTTGCGGTTGTCTTAAATCTATTTGATACACGTCCCCTAATAAGGGACATAACAGGGATTAAACTGATAAGAATAGTACTACTTAACACACCACTCATATAGGGTGTCACAGTACATTGCACGGCGCACGCACAGTGACCTAAAATTCAAACGAAGCCGACCGAGCATGGGTATTTTTCGATCTCTCGATTCCAAAAATCTATTCACTACACCGGCCCTGGCCCTGATAAGGGACAAAACAGAGGTTAGACTGATAGGAATAGTACTTAGTTAACACTAGTTGCATTGGTGGCAACTTTCATTGCAAGTGCCCAAAATTAGAAGGAAGCAGACAGAGCAAACTTTTTTGTCAATCTCCCCATGCAAGGATTCAATTCAATACACGTCCCCTGATAGGGGACTTAACAAAGATTAAAATGGTAAGCATAGTATTTCACACTATTTGTTTTGGTAGCACAGTACATTGCGCGGCACTTGCGCAGTGCCCCAAATTTGAAGTAAGAGGACCGACCAACCATCTTTTTCCATCTCTCGGTTCCTAAAATCTATTCTATACACCGGCCCCTGATAGGGGACAAAACAGAGATTAAACTGGTAAAAACAGATTTTTTCTATTTAAAAAAAAAAGGACAGTCTCTGTGGAGCTGGGTATTTTTTCGCCGCGTTACTGAACCATCATGCACAATGGCTGTAGACTCATGCGTCCTTTTGTGCAGGTGACAAACCTGGTCAGTCAAACCCAAGGCAATCATCGACCTCATCCCATATGCGTTTTTTCTGGAGCGTGCCCTGCGAAGAGTGCTGGATCAGGCCGTAGATGAGCATGAAGAGGAAGAGTTGTGGTCACCATCGCCACCAGAAGCAGCCTTGTCGTCGTCGATTGCTGGACCTGCGGCAAAGCAGAGAGAGGAGTCTGAAGAAGAGGAGTCAGTGGAGGAAGGTGGATTTGAGGAGGTGGAAGACCAACCACAGCAGGCGTCCCAGGGGGCTTGTTGTCACCTTTTGGGGACCCTTGGTGTTGTACGTGGCTGGGTGGAGGAAGAGACCTTCAATGACGTCAGTGAGGACAAGGAAAGGGACATGGCTAGCTTGGTATCCAACCTTGTGCAAATGGGGAGTTTGCGGTTGTGCAAATGGACTGTTTGCGGTTGTTTGCGGTGCGTCAAATGGGGAGTTTGGTCTGTCAGAGTTTGGTCTGTCACTGTGAAGCGGGCGTAACCCTTACACTACCTGATCGATACAACATCATACCTGATCGTATACACACACTGGATGTTATTCCAAATAATATTTCAACAATGCATGCCACAGTCCAGGTGTTAGTCCCCTTGAAACAACTTTTCCATCACTATTGTGGCCATAAAGAGTCCCTGTGGGCTTTAAAATTCGCCTGCCTATTGAAGTCTATGGCGGTTCGCCCGTTCGCAAACATTTGCGGAAGTTCATGTTTACCGTTCGCGAATGGAAAATTTTATGTTCGCGACATCTCTACTTATCATTAGGGTAGGAAATCAACCTCTTTAACCCCTTAAGGACTCAGCCTTATATTACCTTAAGGACTCAGCCATTTTTATGTGGTGATAACTTTTAAACGCTTTTACTTTTGCAGGCCATTCTGAGATTGTTTTTTGTCATATATTGTACTTTATGACACTGGAAAAATGAAGTAAAAAAGTTCATTTTTTATAAAAATACCAAATTTACCAAAAATTTGGGACAATTTGCAATTTTCCAGGTTTCAATTTCTTTATTTTTTAATTAATAGTAATACCCCAAAATAGTTATTACTTTACATTCCCCATATGTCTACTTCATGACTGGATCATTTTGGGAATTTTTGGGGATGTTACAAGGCTTAGACTTTAGAAGCAAATCTTGAAATTTTTCAGAAATTTTCAAAAACCCACTTTTTGAGGACCAGTTCAGGTCTGAAGTCACTTTGTGAGGCTTACATTATAGAAACCACCCCAAAATGACCCCATTCTAGAAACTAAACCCCTCAAGGTATTCAAAACTGATTTTACAAACTGTGTTAACCCTTTAGGTGTTCCACAAGAATTAATGGAAAATAGAGATAACATTTCAAAATTTTACTTTTTTGGCAGATTTTCCATTTTAATAATTTTTTACCAGTTACAAAGCAAAAGTTAACAGCCAAACAAAACTCAATATTTATTGCCCTGATTCTGTAGTTTACAGAAACACCCCATATGTGATTGTAAACTGCTGTACGGGCACATGGCAGGGCTCAGAAGCAAAGGAATGCCATACGGTTTTTGGAAAACAGATTTTGCTGGACTGTTTTTTTGACACCATGTCCCATTTGAAGCCCCCCTAATGCCCCCATAGAGTAGAAACTCCAAAAAAGTGACCCCATTTAAAAACTACACACCTCAAGGTATTCAAAACAGATTTTACAAACTTTGTTAACTCTTTAGGTGTTCCACAAAAATTTATGGAAAATAGAGATAAAATTTCAAAATTTCACTTTTTTTTCTAGTTACAAAGCAAAGGTTAACAGCCAAACAAAACTCAATATTTATTGCCCTGATTCTGTAGTTTACAGAAACACCCCATATGTGATCGTAAACTGCTGTACGGGCACACGGCAGGGCACAGAAGGAAAGGAATGCCATACAGTTTTGGGAAGGAAGATTTTGCAGGACTGTTTTTTTGACACCATGTCCCATTCGAAGCCCCCCTGATGCACCCCTAGAGTAGAAACTCCCAAAAATTGACCCCATTTTAGAAACTATGAGATAGGGTGGCAGTTTTGCTGGTACTATGTTAGGGTACATATGATTTTTGGTTGCTCTATATTACACTTTGTGTGTGGCAAGGTAACAAGAAATAGTTATTTTGGCACCATTTTTATTTTTGGTTATTTACAACATTAATCTGACAGGTTACATCATGTGGTACATAATATGTATTTTTTTTTTTAGTTATGTAAGTTTTACACAATGATTTCATTTCTTAAACAAAAAAAATCGTGTTTTAGTGTCTACATTGTCTGAGAGCCATAGTTTTTTCAGTTTTTGGGCAATTATCTTGGGTAGGGTATGATTTTTGCAGGATGAGATGATGGTTTGTTTGGTACTATTTTCAGGTGCGTATGACTTTTTGATTGCTTGGTATTACACTTTTTGTGATGTAAGGTGATAAAAAATTGCTTTTTTCACACCGTTTTTATTTATTTTTACGGTGTTCACCTAAGGGTTAGGTCATGTGATATTTTTTGGATGTGGCAATACCTAATATGTCAACTTTTTTTCTCTATTTTCTGTTTTTTTTACTTGAAAATTTTAATTAATTTTTTGGAGGGGTTTTATTTGTTTAAACTTTTTTAGCTTTATTTTTGTCCCACTTTGGGACTTCAACTTTTAGGGTCTGATACCCTTACAATGCATTCCAAAACGTATGTATTGTAATGCATTTGCTGATAATACAGTGTGTATTACTCATACAGCTTCCTGTGAGATCCAGGGGCTGGATCTCACAGGCTCTTCACCAGAAGGCAGCCCCGATGCTAAGGAAGGCATCGCACTGCCTTCCCTGCTATCGGGTCCCCATTAAAGCAGCACAGGGACGCGATAGCCACCGCATCCGTCGCCGATCACCCGGAAAAGCCGCAAATCGCAGGTCTGAATTGACCTGCGGTTTTGCGGCGAACGACGATGCGGTCACAGGACCCCCACGCATTGTCTCCAGGGTGCCTGCTTATTGATTTCAGCAGTCACCCAGTTCCGATCACCGCCCGCTATGCGGCTGTGATCGGAAATACTCATGACGTACCGGTACGTCATGAGTCCTCAAGTACCAGGACACCATGACGTACCAGTACATCATGAGTCCTCAAGAGGTTAATACACCTGTGGGCAAGACAATAAAATAAGTGTTACTTTTAAATAATACAAATAGGCTAGAAATTTCATTACCATTTATCCTACTGTAATTTCTTCTTTTATCACAGTGCAATGTTCTTTGGTTGAATTCTTGATTGCAGTAGGAGTTGTGCTCCATCATACACTGGGATGTTTGACCTCTGTTTGACATCTTTCTATGTTTGACTTCTTTCTCTCTGTAGAATTCTCTTAGCATTGTACAGTACTTAACCTATTGATAGAATGTAGCAAGATTAATTCCAGAGAAACCTTACAGTATTACAGAGAAAATATACTCTCAAGGTAAATTTTTAATATCGAAGTATATTCGTTGTATAATTGTAGGAAATGATTTTTTCCTTTGATGCATCTCTGGCATCATATTATATTTCATTATTGCATAGGTGAAAAAGTGGCCTAAAAGGTAATTGTACCACAAATATAGAATTCTGTCCTGTTTAGTTAATTTGTCCATGGGGTACCTGAGGTCCTGGTTTACATTCATGAGATTCATATTGCTCACACAGCAATTATTCTATATTAACAGCTTTTTCATCTGCTGCATTAATAGAAACAACTGAGACTTTGCCAAAAATAATAACTGTTACCTGGATTACTAAGTAGTTAGAATGTCCCCAGCTGCTGCTTATTTAAATTGAGAATCAATCCTGTCACTAGAGATTAGTGAATATTCAAAATTTCTTTCAAATCGAATTCAGTCGAACCGTCCATTAGATTTTATTCAGTCCAAATAAATTTAACCCAAATCGGAAGTACCACAATTACCCTAAATAGTCATGTATTATACTCTTAGGTCTAATAGGACTGTGTCCAACCCCTTTCAAGCTCTGAAATACAGGACTATGGGTAAACAGATGGTCAATGGTGACAGCCTATTTAGCAAAACAATTCACTGTCAATTCTTTTAAATTAAAAAAGGTCAAAAAGTATCTCTGTTTTGTGGCAGATGTCTTCTCTGTTTTGTATTCTGTAAACCACCATTTTGAGCAATTCACACGTTTTGGATTCACCAAAATTAGAGTCTTTTGGGAAATTTCTAAAGAATTTGATTAATGTACAATCAATTTGCTTAATACTTTGTCATAACAAAGTTGTTCTATCAGTGCATATATCTGGAAGTTATCGGAGGGGGGCTCTCCACTTAGCACCCTTTCTTTAATTCAGTGGGATTAGTTCCATCCATGTGTAACAGTGACTTAAATGGTTGACATATACTGTAATACTACATTACTACAGGGGAAATGAATAGGTGGCTTATGATTGAGACTAGTATAAAAAAAAATGTGTATTCCTCAACCATATATATGCATTGTCTATGGGATAATCTTTCCCATTATGGAGAGCCCCTAGCATGCCAAGTACGTGAGTACAATACTGTAGGCCAGGCGATGCCCCTTTAGGTTTCTAGGAAATATATTTAGATTAGCTTTCCTAAACCTATCTAATGTCAGCAGATGTTCATGACATGATCATTTGCATATATTTTCCCCAGAAGTGAAGAGGAGAGGTGTCTAGCTTACAACAGTTCCATCACATATATCAACTGGTCTCCCTAATAGAAATAGTACTCACCCAGAGGTTCCCACTAAGGCCTTGCAACATCAGCTTTACTCTGATAAAGGGCTTTTTTGTCCTGATAGAGCTAGCAGCATATGTGAGGCTGGCTTAGCTATTTTTCTAGTTTTGCTAGAATGGTTTATATAAAAATGCATCCATGTTCAAAAGCCGGAGCACAAACTATTTTAACATCACTTATCTGAATGAGCCACACATCTTGCTAGGGGTATGGCCACCTTTACTCTGTGACCGTTGTTTTATTTTTTTTTTGTCATACTGAGTTATACTAAGGAGCTTTGCTATTTTCGTTTCAGTGTGTGGATTATGGAATGGTCTGCTATGTGACAGGAAGAGAAATCCTCTCTGCTATTTGGCAATGGACACATGGGTCATATACTCGGCTTCATTTTTCTCCTCATCTGACTGCTCTGATGTCTCCTTACCACTTTTATATTATAGCTACAAGTCAGAAGACTTAACCCTTACACTGCCTTTTTGAAGAGATTACGGTTTCATTAGCTGTAGGTAAGCAGTATGAGGGTTTTAACTCTTGTTGTAGCTACAATAAACAAAATTTAGTGATAAGGTGACCTGAGAAGCAGCACTAAGGTGACAGAATCAACATAAATCATTAGTTTTCTCTGTGAAGTGCTGCCCCCATCCTTCCAGATGGCTTAGGCGTATGTCCTTATGTATTAACAGTTATGGCGGCTCACTTCTATTAGTAAAATGGTGGTGGTGCTCAGTCCGGTAGAGCTAACCCAATGCTTCAGAAGTAGTACAATAAATAAAGTAAATGGACAGCACAATAAATAAAATAAATGGACAATAAATAATATGTCTCTCTGTGTTTTGTTGTAAATATGACCAACTCCAACTTTAACCTTTATGTTGACATTGGCCCCAATGCTATAACAGCTGCCATGCCTACTACCCAGGAAGTTATGCCTACTGGAGCTAGGGAGCGTGAACATACGACAGCAGTGCAAAGCCATTTTAAAAAATTATGCCACAATACATTTGTGTTTTTTATTTATAGAAACGGATCTAGGAAATAATCCTAAAACATTCTATAATGGTGTTAATGCATTCTATGCCTATGCTCCTAACATATAAATCTGGCACTGAATATGACTACTGCATTTTAGATAACATAAAAAAGTTTTGCTTTACATCAATGCTCTATATTTCATATACTTTACTATCACATAGTACAGATGTAGCATGATTCATGATTGTGCCATCAAGGAACTCAATGTACCAGTCTGCTGATTGCAGATAATTAGCAGGTAACAACTAATTATCTTTAGACCAAGATGCCTTGAAGTAAAGCCGCCACACATAATGATGCTCTGGAGATGACAGCAGTCCATGGTAACAAAGCTGGACCTGCTACAACTGCCTGCAGTTAATTCGATTATAGATAAAATTGATAAGAAATGTTTATATGAAGCTTAAGTTTTCAATGTGCATATAAATATTAGAGATTAAAAATTTAAACAGGAGTGGGTACCTGGCCACAGAAAAACTGTTCTTTAGTGGGCATTTTAGGGTATCAAGTATTTATGTTGAAGTTATATAGACTGATTAATAAACTTACCCCTCAAGGGGTAAAAAAATATATATTGTTTTGTGTCACCATGCTCTGACAATCATAACTGGAGGGCTCATTTTTATGGGGTTCATGGCAGTTTTTATTAATACCTTTTTTGGGTACATACGGTCAATCTAATAATAATTGCTAATTATTTATTCTTTTTTTTTTTTGGGAGGCATGGTGGCCAAAAGATGACAAATCTGCCATTTAAATTTTATATTTCAGACATTTTGGACACAGAAATAGCAATTATGTTTATTTTTGTTGTTTTTCTTTTAATATTTAAAATGGGAAAAAAATAGTTTTAACTGTATTTTTCTATATTTGAAACAACTTTATTCTGCTTTTTTTCCTTTTTTTCGCTTTAGTTAAAACGAACATGCAGTCCTTTGAGAGATTGTACTTTTCTCATCAATCTTCCTGTATTGCTGTGAATAGCAATTTTGCACCTCTTGTTAAAAAATATAATTTATTCAAAAACACACAACCCAAAGAAATTTTAAAATCATTGTATACAATTACATCATTGTTAGAGATGAGTGAATCAAAGCTGACGAAGTGGAATTCGATCGAATTTCAGGAAAAATTTGATTCGCACCGAAGCTAAATTTGGTCATGCTTCATGGTAACAAATCACATTTATTCCTAAAATGGCTGCTGCACATGTGAGGACAGGGAAAAAATGGACTGTGGGAAGGCGGGATCATCGATAATGCCATGCATGCAGCCAATCAGCAGCCGGCCAGCCCTGTGATGTCACAGCCCTATAAATAGCGTCAGCCATTTAGATTCTGCCATTTACCAGTGTACTTAGTGCAGGGAGAGACGTCTGCAGGAGCTAGGGACAGTGATAGAAAAGACTTGATTGTGGTGAAAAATGATTCATAAGTGCAGGGAAAGGATAGGGAGGAATCGTTCCACAGCATTTATGTAGAACAGGATTCAGTACGGGAGGTTACAAACTGGGTAATAGGAACAATCCTATTACACCTTGGTGCACTGACTGGGGATTCAAATTGCCATTATACAGCTCTGTAATTACAGCAAACCGTTCTTGTTATTAGGGTGCAAGTGCTGTTTGATACAGCCATTAACAGGGTTTATTACAAGTAAAATGTCTACAGTATGTCTTATTTGCCCTTGTGCGGTGCAGTTATATGTTGTAAAGCCCTTTTTGCCATGTATTTGTGGCAAAAGTAAAATATATTTGCCCTTGTGCGGTGCAGTGATATATTCTAATGCCCCGTTTGCCATGTATTAGTGTCAAAATAACAATATATTAGACATTCAGCGTTGCACCTTATCTGTTGAAAAGCCTTTTGTGTTGTTTACAAGTAGAAAAGAATTTGGGCCAAATTGCCGTTCAGCGGTGCAGTGATATATTATAAAGACCTGTTTGCCATGTATTAGTGGCGAAATAAAAATATATTCGCCGTTCAGCATTGCACTTATCTGTTGAAAAGCCTTTTGTGTTTTGTACAAGTAGAAAAAAGTAGGGCCACTCTGTGGTTTACTGATGCTGCCGCCACCTCCACACGGTCATTGTGCCACTCTGTGGCCTCCTGATGCTGCTGTTGCTGCCACCTCCACTCTCTGTCATTTTGCCACTCTGTGGCCTCCTCATGCTGCTTCCACCTCAGCACTATAGGGCCACTGTCATAGGGCCACTCTGTGGACTTCTCATGCTGTCCCCACCCTCCCCACTTCATGACTGGGCCACTATTTTGCCTTTCGGCCTGGCTGACATCATCATTTATTTGACCCTTCTTCTGATCTGTCCGAAGTAAGGAAAAATAAGATGCACAACAGATCCTGTCTGTGTAGCAGCTGTAAGGCCTGTATAGTCCTATCAGAATTGGCTTGTGATTTGGTAGCCAAACGCAGGAGTGGGTACAAAACACAGAAGACATGCAAATATTCCATTTGCATGTCATTTCTGTTTTGGATCCACTCCTTTTTTTTTTTTGGCATTAGTAATACTGATGGATTACTGACCAGATGCTGACCGAGTGAAGGCATATGCTCCACAGACAGGATCTGTCTTTTGTGGGTTATTGTTCTGACGGATCAGAGGAAGGGCAAAATAATCAATGATGTCAACACAAACTTACTGCTGACACCCTCTCCACTCTGTCGGGGGGCTCTACTTGTATAAGCGTTTAATAGAACAGCTCTGTAGACATCTATTTGGAATCAGCTGACAACGGTGTAAAAAGAGTACGCTTCTTCTAGACACTAGCATTGACCTGTAAGGCTGAGTTTAAACTTGAGTTATTTGGTCAGTTTTGGCCCCGTGACTGCCCAAATAAATGAAGTGTGCAGTGATTCTAAGAGGGACGCCTGTCATCTGCATGTCATACGGACTTACAGTATTATTTCACTACCAGAGCAGACTCCCTATGCATGTTATTGCAAGGCACGGTGTTCTACACCACTATAAAGGCTCTCTGAAGCCAGGAAATAGCCATTTTTTTATGTGATTCGCCGTGAATAAATTCAGACCAAACCGAATTTTTCCCCCAAAATTTGGCGAATCAGCGAATCGAATTTTAGAAAAATTAGCTTATCTCTAATCACTGTGTGTGGACTAAAGGTACGTCCAACACACATACCTACAGCCACCAAGTTCCAAAAAGAAACATACATATGCTGCCAGAGTGATACAGAATTCATAAATAAGGCATAAAAAAAATGTAGAATACTTATCAAGTAGAGAGGTAGGCGGACATGGTGTGCAGGTAAATACGTGTAAATATGTGGGAAATACTTACGCTGGACAGAGGACAGGTAGTCTGAAAGCCGGACTGTCCTGCCTAAAACCGGACCTCTAGCCACCCTAGGGCAGGTTGGCTTGAAGATAAATGTTTCTTTTTTACAAATCTGTTGCTTTCTTTGAACATTTTGCTCATGTATCCTACAGAACTACATTGTCGCATAGAATTCATTCAAACATATGTTCTGCAGGAAACTTTCTTTTTTTTTTTTTTACAAGAACCTGTGATACAACAATTCAGCTTGCAAGTAAGCTACATCTACCATTGTAAAATACATGAATGTTTAGATTCTCAAAAATCATTTTTTATTTATGTATGTAATAGTAAAACATTTTTTTAAATATAAAAAAATCAATTTTAAAAATGTAAACCTGCAATTTTTTAAATTACCATGAGACTGCTTAAGGTTTAATCCTTACCAGATTTCACATAGTTTGAGAGACTACATTGAGAGGTGAGTTTCTGAGATCTGTTCACATGGGACAGTGCAGCATGGCAGCTGGTGTATCTGTGGGTTGATGTTGCCCAGTGCCATGGGAAGATTAGCCTGACTGCATGAGTGTTTTTGAGCTGTTTGGTTGCACTGCCTGCAGGTGCTGTGTTTCAGCAGCGGTTGTCGCCATGTGGCACTGTCATTTTAGATAAGGTCACCTTCATATGGTGAGTGGGCCTATGCATTTTGATTTTAAAAAAAAGTATACAAAGTACCTCATGTACTGTTTATACATTATGCTGAGGGTTTCATGGAAATTTTTATTAGCATAGGATGTAGTGATGATCGAGCACCAAAGGTGTTCAGGTGCTGGGGCCGAACACATCACTATGTTCGTGTGCTCGACCGAGCACCCGAGTATAATGGAAGTCAATGGGAAAAACCAGGCACCCCCTGCTCTAAAGAGGGAGGGTGCCTGGTTCGTTGGAAAAGGTCAGAAAGTGACAGAAACACCACCGAAATGGATCGGGAACAGCATGGGGACGATGTTTGGATGCATCTTGGGCTCCCAGGTCGCTGCTGGGAACCATGTTGTCCAAGTTATACGCCACTTTTACAGACTGACAAAAATACGCCAATTTTACAGGATAAATTGTTAGAAACGTTCTTTCCTGTATATTCAATTGTATATAATGTGCAAGTGCTGCGAAAAGTTACATGAAAGAGGCACTCCGAAAATGGTCTGTATATCACATAAAGGAGGGCCTTATTCACATTGTGGTACAATTGTTCAGGTAGTGGAACTCCTACACTCATTAAGCCTATGCACTTAGTGAAAGGGCTGCCAAAAATTTACAAGGAACAGGCACTCCAAAACAACCTTTTTTACACATAAAGGAGGGCATAATACACACCCTTGAAAAATTATTATTGATGGCCTGCTGTTGACCCTCTAAAACATTAGGGGCGAAAGCCTGCTGCTGAGCATTGCAAAAAAGATGGGTGAGAGCCTGCTGCTAAGCTGACCCTGTAAAATAATGTACATGAGGGCCGGCTGCTGAGCTGACCCTGTAAAATATTGTAGTTGAGGGCCAGAAGAAGATGACGGTGGTGAATGGCAATTCGTGTTCCATGAGGTGGATGATGCGGATGAGACATAGTTGTCAATAAGTGAGGGTCTTGTTAGGTCAACAACACAAGTCAGGAGGATGACCCGAGTGAGGAAGGGGAAGAGGGGGTGGTGGACAATGACATCACTGACCCAACCTGGGAAGGTGGCAAGCCAAGCGAGGACAGCAGTACAGAGGGGGAGGGATCCACCGAACCACAACAGGCTGGAAGAGGCTGTGGGATGGCAAAAGGGAGAAGGTGGGCCACACCAAATAGGCCCGCATACAGATATCCTTAACCCAGGCCTTTGAACATAAGCGCAAATGCCCAGCCACCCACCCACAGCCCATAGCACTAAATGCACACCTTTAAAAATTGCTGGCCCTGAAAATGTTGCCATTTAGGCCTGTGGACACTGAGGCTTTCCTCAGCCTCATGGCGGTGGACGTCCCTCATTACTCAGTCCCCAGCTGCCACTTTTTCTCTGTGTGCCGTCCCGCATTACACCAGCAGTTGTTTCCTGTAACATCGCCCGTGCCCTGACCAACACAGTTTTTGGGAAGGTCCACTTAACGACTGACACACAGACAAGTGCTTTTGGCCAGGGATGCTACATTTCCGTGACGGCACACTGGGTGAACCTTGTGGAGTCTGGTAGCTAGTCGTACCCTGGGATGGCACAGGTGCTACCAACGCCAAGGATTGCGGCCCCCCATTCCATCAGGATTTTACCACCACCTACATTAGTTGCAGCAAACCCCCCTTCTACTCCTACTTCACTTCCACCTCTGAATTCTCATCTTGCAGCACCAGTAAGCCATCAGTCAGTAGCTGGAAGCGGCAACAGGCCATGCTGAAACTCATTCGCTTAGGTGACAAACAGCACACTGCCACAGAGCTGTGGCAGGGTATAAGGGACCAGAATGAGCTGTGGCTCTTGCCACTCAACCTACAACCAGGCATGGTTGGTTGCAGGGCCAGACTGGCCTACCAGGATCCCTGGAAATTTCCCAGGAGGCCGCCGGCCCTGAGGCGGCTGGGGCCGCGTTAACATGTGCCCTGCGGGCTGCAGATTTGACTAGGTGGCTGTCCGTGTCTCCCTCCCTCTTCATGGAGACAGGCTACCGCCCGGCCACTCAGCTGATCTGTGGGTGAGGATTCAGGAAGAAGGCTTTCCACTGCACGTCCTGTGCAGCGCAACCTCTCAGCCTGCTCTCGGCGATCTCCCTCCGTCACTGCTGCAGTGAACAAGGGAGATTGCCGAGCGCAGCGCAGGCTGAGGCTGCACAGGACGTGCAGTGGAAAGCCTGATGGTGTCGGGGAGCGAGCTGGCTGGTGACGGTGTACAGGATCAGCAGGGGGCGGAGGGACAATAATGGAGGGCTGTCTCTGTCTGGGGGCAAAATTAACTTGGGGGGTGGGGACAATAATGGAGGGCTGTCTCTGTCTGGGGGCAAAATTAACTTGGGGTGGGGGGACAATGATGGAGGGCTGTCTCTGTCTGGGGGCAAAATTAACTTGGGGGTGGGGACAATAACGGAGGGCTGTCTCTGTCTGGGGGCAAAATTAACTTGGGGGCAGCTTAGCGGTCAAACTACATGGAGGGCAGTGTGGTGGTAAAATTACTTAGTGGGGGCAAATTAAATAATGGAGGGCTGTCTAGGGGAAAATTAACCTGTTTGGGGGCAAAATTAACTTGTGGGGGCAAATTACTTAGTGGGGGCAGTGTGGTGGGCAAATCATATAATGGAGGGCAGTGTGGGTGGCAAACAACTTAATGTGGGGCACTGTGGGGGCAAATGACATAATGTGGGGCAGTATGGGGGCAAATTACATAATGTGGGGCAGTGTGAGGGCAAATTACATAATGTGGGGCAGTGTGGATGCAAATTACATAATGTGGGGCAGTGTGGGGGCAAGATACATAATGTGGGGCAAATTACATAATGTGGGGCAGTGTGGGGGAGCAAGATACATAATGTGGGGTGAATTACATAATGTGGGGCAGTGTGGGGGAAAGATACATAATGTGGGGCAAATTACATAATGTGGGGCAGTGTGGGGGCAAGATACATAATGTGGGGCAAATTACATAATGTGGGGCAAATTACATAATGTGGGGCAGTGTGTGTGTGGGGGCAAGATACATAATGTGGGGCAAATTACATAATGTGGGGCAGTGTGGGGCAAGATTACATAATGTGGGCAAATACTATGGGGCAGTGTGGGGCAAATTACATAATGTGGGGCAGTGTGGGGCAAATTACATAATGTGGGGCAGTGTGGGGCAAATTACATCATGTGGGTCAGTGTTGAAGCAAATTACATAATGTGGGGCAGTGTGGGGGGCAAATTACTTAATGTGAGGCAGTGAGGGGGCAAAATACTTAATGTGGGGCAGTATTACTAATGTGGGCATTCTAGAAGGACATTACTATTGGTGAGACTATGAGGAGCACTATTGCTATGGGGGCACTATTATTTCTTCAGGGTAGTATTTGGGGGTATTGGGGAGCACAGCGGGCAGCAGGATAACACTGTGGGGGCTCCAGGTTGGGGGATGATGATAGAAAAGGGAAGAACCTAAGATGTCCGTGTGTCAAACTGTACAGAGACAAGGAGCGGCTGAAAGAAGTGACTGGACGAAATGGAGATGAGAAGATCTACATCGGAGGTGACGTCACCTGGAGGCCCTGGATGTGAGAGGTACGTGCTGCTGTATAGCAAGTACAGCAAAATGCGTGGGGGCAGGAGGTGACTTAGAGAACTGGGCCATATTCCTTAGGACTGTATATATATAGTGTATTTATGTATGTGTAACATGTATTTGGTGTATTTATGTGTATGTGTGTTGGATATATATGTGTTGTGACGCCGTGCGTCCGCCGTTGAGTAGGGAACCTGTTCTTAAAAATGTTAAATTACGTTGTGCTGGTATAATTACGCAATGCTATGGGGCTGGTATGTAATTTTTTCCAGGGCTGGTTTTCATACCCAGTCCGGCCCTAGTTGGTTGTTGTGTCTGATATTGGTCGTAACTTTTTGGCAGCTTTGGAGCTTGGCAAGCTCACACACATGGCAATCATACATCATATATGTCTCATGCAAAACAAACATCGCTAACTTATACATTAACCCCTTCAGTACCGGGCCACTTTTCACCTTAAGGACCAGGCCATTTTTTGCAAATCTGACCAGAGTCACTTTATGTGATGACAACTTTAAAACGCTTTTACTTATCCAAGCCATTCTGAGATTGTTTTTTCATACATATTGTACTTCATGACAGTGGTAAAATAAAGTCGAAAAATTTCATTTTTATTTATAAAAAATATCAAATTTACCAAAATTTAGAAAAATTTGCAATTTTCAAGTTTCAATTTCTCTACTTCTAGAATACATAGTAATACTGCCAAAAAGTTATTGATTTACATTCCCCATATGTCTACTTCATGTATCGATCATTTTGGGAATGCCATTTTATTTTTTTGGGACATTACAAGGCTTAGAAGTTTAGAAGCAAATCTTGACATTTTTCTGAAATTTTGAAAACCCACTTTTAGGGACCAGTTCAGGTCTGAAGTCACTTTGCGAGGCTTACATAATAGAATCCACCCAAAAATTACCCCATTCTAGAAACTACACCCCTAAAGGTACTCAAAACTGATTTTACAAACGTCATTAACCCTTTAGGTGTTCCACAAGAATTAATGGAAAATGGAGATGACATTTCATAATTTCACTTTTTTGGCAAACTTTCCATTTTAATAATTTTACAGTTATTTACTGACAGGTTAGATCAGGTGGTAATTTTATAGAACAGTTTCTTACGGACGTGGCAATACATAGTATGTATACTTTTATTTATTTATTTCACTTTAGCACAAAAATACTAGTTTTGAAGCAACAAAAATCATATTTTAGTGTCTTCATTGTCTGAGAGTGATAGTTTTTTTATTTTTTGACCTATTGTCTTAGGTAGGGTATCATTTTTTGCGGGATGAGATGGCGGTTTGATTGGCACTATAATGGGGGGCATACACCTTTTTGATCGTTTGATATTATACTTTTTGTGATGTAAGGTGACAAAAATAGCTTTTTTACAACCGCTTTATATTTTTATTTTTACGTGTGTTCACCTGAGGGGTTAGAGTCATGTGATATTTTTATAGAGCAGGTTCTTACGGACGC
>CM065593.1:336104028-336268491 GCA_033119425.1 Bufotes viridis | reverse complement strand
AGGTGAGTGTTAGGTCCCGAGCTACTTGAGAGACCTTGGCGCAGTGCTCGGGCTTAAGGCATATCCTCCACTGTAGGACATGTTGACTGACCTCTCAATTTTAACATCAGTTTGAGAGCTTAAGGCTGGGTTCACATGGTGCAAAAAGTGAATTTCGGCATTTTGAAGCAGCTCTGACTTTCTGAGCATCTGTCATATTTCTTCAGGTGCTAGAATGCCAGGAAAGTATAAATACCCCCCAAATGACACCATTTTAGAAAGAAGACACCCCAAAGTATTCGCGGAGGGGAATGGTGAGTTCATGTATCATTTCATTTTTTTTCACAAGTTAGCAGAAAATTACACTTTCTGAGGAAAAAAAATATATAATAAAGTTTCCATTTGTGCTAACTTCTGGCAAAAAAAAATAAAATCTCAGACGGACTCCCTATGCCCCTCAGTGAATACCTTGGGGTGTCTACTTTTTGAAATGGGGTCGTTTGTGGGGTGTGTTTACTGTTCTGGCATTTTGGGCGGGGCTAAATTGGGAGCAGCCATGTAAAACCTAAAGGTACTCGTTGGAATTTGGGCCCCTTTGCGCACCCAGGCTGCAAAAAAGTGTCACTCATGTGGTATTGCCGTACTCAGGAGAAGTAGGGCAATGTGTTTTGGGGTGTATTTTTACATATACCCATGTTGGGTGAGAGAAATATCTCTGTAAACTGACAACTTTGTATAAAAAAATTTAAAAAGTTGTCGTTTACAGAGATATCTTTAGGATTTCACAGGGCATTTTTACGCATTTAGATTCCAGACTTCTTCTCACGCTTTAGGGGCCCCTAAAATGCCAGGACAGTATAAATATCCCACATATAACCCCATTTTGGAAAGAAGACATCCCAAGGTATTCCGTGAGGGGTATGGTGAGTTCATGTAAAATTTTATTTTTTGTCACAAGTTAGTAGAATATGAGACTCTATAAAAAAAAAAAAAAAAAATATATCAATTTCTGCTAACTTGTGCCAAAAAATAAAAATTCTGTGAACTCGCCATTCCCCTCACAGAATACCTTGGGGTGTCTTCTTTCCAAAATGGTGTCACTTGTAGGTATTTATACTGCCCTGGCATTTAGGAGCCTAAAGCATGAGAATTCAAATGCGTAAAATGCCCTGTGAAATCTAAAGATACTCATTGGTTTTAGGGCCCTTTGGCATCTTGGCTGCAAAGAAGTGACACACATGTGGTATTGCCGTACTCAGGACAAGTAGAGCAATGTGTTTTGGGGTGTATTTTACATATACCTATACTGTGTGTGAGAAATATCACATGTAAACGATAACTTTTACATTTTTTATTCAAAGTTGACAATTTACAGAGATATTTCTCTCACCCAGCATGGGTATATGTAAAAATACACCCCAAAACACATTGCCCTACTTCTGCTGAGTACGGCGATACCACATTTGTGACCCTTTTTGCAGCCAAGATGCGCAAAGGGGCCCAAATTCCAATGAGTACCTTTTAGGAGGGCATTTTTACGCATTTTTCTTCTCACGCTTTAGGGCCCCTAAAATGTCAGGGCAGTATAAACAGTGGTGTAGCTACCAGGGAAGCAGGAGAAGCAGCTGCTTCGGGGCCCGGGCTGACAAGGGGCCCGGCGCCTGGCAGAGTGTCAAGTTTCTTGATTAGTTAATAAGTTTTTCAGACAGGCCCCTTAACATACAGGCAGTGCGCCTGTCCCTTCTCCCACCCTCTCTCTCCCATGCATCTTACTGCAAGCCCGGCACAGTGCAGGAATCCAGCCGATGTGTTCCTATTGTAATTTGCCCCGCCCACCAAGTTCCAGGAGGAACAGCAGGCAGGAGGAACATGCGGCAGGCAAGAGAAGCACATTGCACTATTGCAAGCTTTTCAGGTATGTCTGTGCCCACTGCCTGTGTGCCCCCTTGTCAGCACAGCCCCTGACCCCTGTCTGTGCCTCTCCCACAGTGATCAAAGCCTCTGGCTAGAGAAGAAACAGCTTGTCAGAGAAATCAATAAATATTCATGTGAAGAAGTGTCCCGAGTAAAACCTTAGGTTCCATAGTGTTCGTACAGATTCTTATCTATACAGAGCTGCTGCATACACTGACCTTGTACTGATAACACAGGCATGGCAGCCTCTGAAGTTAACCCTTCCTGCTCCTCACTGCTTGTCCTTATGAGTGCCATTACCATGTCCTGGTGGAGTCCTCCTGACTCCTGTGTGACCCTTCTGTGCTGGGCTCCATCATTCTCCACAACTGCAGTTCCCTTTCTCCTTGACCTCTCCCTCATAGAGTGTACCAGACTCACACCAGTCTGATAAATACCCCTGGCCCCTGTATGCCCCTCCCTGGCCCTTGTCTCTGTGCCCTGGCCTGTGCCCCCTGGCCCCTGTCTGCGCCCTGGGCCCTGGCCCTTATTTCTATTCCCTCCATGACCCTTGTCTGCTCCCTGGCCCTTATCTGTGCCCCCTTGGCCTTTCTCTGCTCCCCTGTGTGCACCTCCCTGGCCCTTGTCTGTGCTCCCTTGGCCACTGTGTGTGCCACCCTGGTCCTTTCAGTGAAGCCCCTGGTCCTTATCTGCATCCCCCTGGCCTTTGTCTGCGCGCCCCCGCCCCTTGTCTGCACCCCCCCTGCTTGCTGTTCTGCCATCTACTACTGCTTGTTTTGTTACTCAAATATGCAGAGAGTGTGCACTTCTATGTGCCATAATAAGCACTAGTACATGGCGGAACAGCGGGCAGATAGGGGAGGCTGCCATGTAGCTATAGACAGTATCACCCCCCTTCCCAATGTTTTATATAAAGAAGTTATTAACACTGGATTTTGGGTATAGAGATGAGGACATGGGCTGCTAGATCACAGCTAGCACATCTGCAATATCCAGTCCCCATGTGCCAAAAAAAGGATTTTAAAGATATGCAAATTAACCTTAGATGAGTCCTGCTTGAGATAGAAGTCCAGCGAAGGAGCCCAGCACCGCCCCCATCCTCCGAATCACGAAGCTAGAGCTCCTTAATCTCGCGATGTGCGTGTGCTAGCTCGGCATGGTGTTCCTTCCCTGTGCTGGCATCAGCCTTTAGGGAATGAACTGCGCATGCGCTGGCTCGTGCATCGCAAGATTACGGCACTCTAGCTTCGTGGCGGCGGGAGGAGCAAGGAGGAGATTCGGAGGATGGGGGCGGTGCTGGGCTCCTTCGCTGGACTCCTCTCTCAAGCAGGACTCATCTAAGGTTAATTTGCATATCTTTAAAATCCTTTTTTTGGCACAATAAAAGAACAGAGAGCTATGGGGACTGGATATTGCGGATGTGCTAGCGGCCATCTAGCAGCCCATGTCCCCAGCTCTATACCCAAAATCCAGGTGACAGGGCCCCCACAACAGTATTATACAATGACATTACATGACAGACAGTGTGTGTGTATATATATGTATATAGAAAAGAGAAAATTAAGGAACAACACACTGTTTTAGGTGGGTGCAAAAATCCAGCCAAGGACCGACTACTCAAGTCCGCTGTAGTAGATGCTAGAAACTGACGGCAGCGCTCCACTGGAGTGGAGTGCTGCCGTCCGTTCTCGCATCTATATATATATATATATGTATTATATAGGAAAAGGATGGTGTGGCAGCCTAGTCTGGTCTAGATCGTGTCTAGCCAAAGGAGTGGGGTTTACACAGGAGGAGAGAGTTGGGGGGGGCCCATACAAAAATTTGCTTTGGGGCTCAGTCACTTCTAGGTACGCCCCTGAGTATAAATACCCCACATGTGACCCCATTTTGGAAAGAAGACACCCCAAGGTATTCCATGAGGGGCATGGCGAGTTCATAGAAGATTTTTTTTTGGCACAAGTTAGCGGAAATTGATTTTTTATTATTTTTTCTCACAAAGTCTCCCTTTCCGCTAACTTTTGACTAAAAGTTTAATTTTTCATGGACTCATTATGCCCCTCAGCGAATACCTTGGGGTGTCTTCTTTCCAAAATGGGGTCACATGTGGGGTATTTATACTGCCCTGGCATTTTAGGGACCCTAAAGTGTGAGAAGAAAAATGTGTAAAAATGCCCTCCTAAAAGGTACTCATTGGAATTTGGGCCCCTTTGCGCATCTTGGCTGCAAAAAGGGTCACAAATGTGGTATCGCCGTACTCAGCAGAAGTAGGGCAATGTGTTTTGGGGTGTATTTTTACATATACCCATGCTGGGTGAGAGAAATATCTCTGTAAATTGTCAACTTTGAATAAAAAAATGTAAAAAGTTATCGTTTACAGCGATATTTCTCACACACAATATAGTATATGTAAAAATACACCCCAAACACATTGCTCTACTTCTCCTGAGTACGGCAATACCTATGTGTGACACTGTTTTGCAGCCAAGATGCGCAAAGGGCCCTAAACCAATGAGTACCTTTAAGATTTCACAGGGCATTTTTACGCATTTGGATTCTCATGCTTTAGGGCCCCTAAAATGCCAGGGCAGCATAAATACCCCACAAGTGACCCTATTTTGGAAAGAAGACACCTCAGGTATTCTGTGAGGGGCATGGCGAGTTCACAGAGTTTACAAAGTCTCATATTCCACTAACTTGTGACAAAAAATAAAATTTTACATGAACTCACCATACCCTCACGGAATACCTTGGGGTGTCTTCTTTCTAAAATGGGGTCTCCGCAATCATTACACGTATGGCCAGCATTAGGAGTTTTTGCGATTCTTCTTATATTGCGGGTAATGAGATTTTTTTTTTTTCCGTTCAGCCTCTTGGCTGAAAAAAAAAACATGAACGGCACAGATTTTTTCATTCGCATCGATCAAGGTGGATGAAAAAATCTCTGCCAAAATCAGTACTGCGGTGCGGTGGGCTGGGCGCTAGCTACCTAACAAGTAGCTAACTGGGGGTGATAAGGGACCCTTATGCCCCATTCACACGTCCGCAATTCTGTTTGCGGAACGGAATTGCGGACCCATTCATTTCTATGGGGACAGATTTTTGTCCTGCTCGGATCCGGAATTACGGATCCCCGCTTCCGGGTCTGCACTTCCGTTCTGCAAAAATATAGAACATGTCCTATTCTTGTCCGCAATTGCGGACAAGAAAAAGCATTTTCTATATAGTTCTGGCAATGTGCGGACCTGCAAAATGCGGAAAGCACATTGCCGGTGTCCGTGTTTTGAGGATCTGCGGATCTGGATCTGAGGATCCACGGATCCGCAAAACACATATGGACGTCTGAATGGAGCCTTACAAGGGGTGTGATCAATGACAGGGGGGTGATCAGTGACAGGGGGGTGATCAGGGAATCTAGATAGGGTGATCAAGGGGTTAACAAGGGGTTAATAAGCGAGGGCGGGTGGGGGGGGTTAGTGTAGTGTTTGGTGCAACTTTACATAGCTACCTGGTCCTCTGGTGGTCGATCCCAGTAAATAGGACCACCAGAGGACCAAGTAGCAGGCATATCAGACAGTGTTAACAAAACAGCGTCTGATATACCTCTTTGATGCAATTTAATTCGCATCTACAGCTTGCCAGCGATTGATCATCGCTGGCAGGCTGTAGTTAAACTCCTGAGACGCGCGGCACTGTGAACGCGCGTGCGCATGCGCTCACGTTCACAGGAAATCTCGCGTCTCGCGAGATGACGCGCCGATGCGTCAGATCAGAACTACAGGACCACCCGCCGGATGCATCCGTGCGTTAGGCGGTCCTGTAGTGGTTAAAAAGCGTAATATATACCCACCGCACAGTTGCAGTCATTTCTGTTGAAAGCGCATATTGGTCTTTTTTCGGGTAAAAAAAGCGTAATATATACATACTGCTCTGTTGCAGTAATTTCTGTTGAAAGCACATAGTGGCCTGGTTTTTTTAAAATAAGCGTAATATAAACACACTGCTATGTTGCAGTAATTTCTGGTGAAAGTGCATATTGGGCTTGTTTCAGTAAAAAAAAAAACGTAATATATACATACTTCTCTGTTGCAATAATTTCTGGTGAAAGAAGATAGTGGACTTGTTTCACAAAAAATTGTAATATATACACACTGCTCTGTCGCAGTAATTTCAGGTGAAAGTGCATACTGGTCTGGTTTATTTAAAATAAGCGTAATATATACAGTAATTTCTGGTGAAAGCGCATATTGGGCTTGTTTCAGTAAAAAAAGCGCAATATATACACACTGCTCTTTTGCAGTAATTTATGTTGAAAGCGCACAGTGGCCTGGTTTTTTTAAAATAAGCGTGATATATACACACTGCTCTGTTGCAGTAATTTCTGGTGATAGCGCATATTGGGCTTGTTGCACTTAAAAAATCACAATATACCCACTGCACAGTTGCAATAATTTCTGGTGAAAGGCATAGTGGCCTTGTTTTAGTTAAAAAAAGCTTAATATACACACACTGCTCTGTTGCAGTAATTTCTGAGTGAAAGAGTGTATTGGCCTACTTCAGTTCAACAAGAAATATATTTTCTCCCGTCAGTTCAGCAGTTATTTCATACACAGCGTTGACATTTGTTGTTATTTTTTGTTTAAACCATTTATTGCCAGTTCATTACAATAACAAAAAAATATAAGCAGCTCACATTTTGGTGTTATTAGCAATAAAAGTGTTTGCCAATTTGCCATCTGAAATAAATGAAAGCAAAAAATATATGCAGTTAACTTTTCCTGTTATTTTCACTGAAATTATATATTGGCCTTTTTCAGTCGAATACGAGAAATATATACGCAGGTTACATTTGTTTTTATTTGCACTATAATAATTTAGTGGCCTATTTCAGTCCAAAACAAGAAATATATAGCAAGTTCATGTTTAGTTGTATTTGTGCTAAAAGTGGTTAGTGGCCTATTTCTGTCAAAAAAGAGATATATATTGTGGGCTTTTAGTTTTTTATTATTTGCTTAATTATATTAGTTCAGCAAAAAGTATGTCAGGCAGAGAAGTGCCAGGCCAAGCACAGAGGAGTGGCAGTGGCCTAAATGTTTCTGGCGCAGGCAGAGGTTGCAGCAAACTAAGGGGGCGTGGCAGCAGGAGTCGTAGCGAGAGGCCTGAGCTCCAGGTGTCATCTACTGGTCTTGTCTTGACAAGCAACCCAGTGGTTAATGATTGATTAACTCGGTCATCCAATTCATCCCAAGTGACATTGACACCCACAGCCAAGGGTCATGGGTTAGCCAGACACAACCCTTAGTTGGCATGGCCCGGGATAAGCCCTGTGTCCTCACCTGTCCTAAAACTGCCTCTGTCCTTTGCTTTTCCATCAGCCACAGAAGTACTATCTGTTGTGGGCTCAGCTCTACTATTCAGCAAGGATGACCTACTCGAGGACAGTCGGCGATCTCTCTTCTCTCTTCAAGCTTTAGCTGTAGTCTACTGGTCAGCCAAGATTTGCAGGAGACATCCGCCGCTTCCCCCATTGGTTGGGCATGCAGTGATGAGGAGAGTGGTGTGGGAGGTGAGCGGTCAGGCTCCTGACCCAGAGAGCGTTGAGGAGGACACCAATGACTTGCAGATACTACTCGATGATGATGAATCTGATCGCACTTGGGAGCCGGGTGAAGAAGGGGCTTCATCATCATCGGGAGAAGAGGGTGGCAGCTTGCCCACGAGACAGTGGCTGAGCCAGCAGGGTGGCAGCGTGGCAGTGAGTCGGCAGTGTGGCAGCAGTGGGAGGTCGGCAGCCAAACAGGCCCAGGGTAGACCACCAGCTTCGCAGGAGCCTAGTTGCCCAGAAAGGAGTGGTGCATGGGTTCATGCAAGCAGTGGCACTAGCAGTCACTCAGTGCAGAGTGTTGGGGGGAAAATCAGCTACTCTGTGGTGTGGCAGTTTTTTGTCAAGACTCCGGAGGAGGTGAACATGGCCATATGTCGAATCTATGGGCAGAGGTTAGGCGTGGCCAGGGGGCCAATGTTGGCACCACTGCCCTGAGATAACGTATGCAACAACACCACAAAGTTGTCTAGGACAATCGTGACTCTGATGTGGCTTTCCAGCGTGCTGCAGCAGCAGCTACATCACCTAATGGCACGCACCCCATTGCAGGCAGTCAAGGCTCCACTGGCTAAGCAGAGGGGAGCTGTCTGTCTGTCCCATCGTCTGCTGGTCCTGAAGCTCCTGCTCCTCCTCCTTCTACTCCTCGTCAGTCATTACGGCAGTAATCAATCTCTGAAGCGATGGCCAAGAGACAGCAGTATGCATGCATGCATCCAATGGCGCAAAAGCTGAACGTGCTCCTGGCCAAGTTGCTGGTGCTGCAGTCCCTCCCTCCCACTATGTCTACGGGATGAACAATGTCATTCCACTGCTTCATGTCCAGGAACAGATGCTGGTGAATATGGCTTGTCAGGGTACTGGAGACGCCCAGATCTCATGGCCACATGAGCCCTGTGGGGGCTGAACTGGAAGAGGAGGAGGAGGGACATTTTTGCACAGGAAATATGTAGCCAGATGAGTGTTTTTTCTACTGAGGTGACAGGAGAGGAGGAGCAGGAGCAGCCGGAGGAGCAAGAGGGCGATGAGGAAGACAAGGCAGAGGACCCAGACACACCGTGGCAGTATGCAGTGGAGATGGAGGCAGGGAATCCCTCAGAGACACTTGCACAAATGGCCTGCTGCATGCACAGTTTTTTGCTTAGTGAAAGCAGAATTGTCACCATTCGGCAGAGGGATGACTTCTGGCTCTGCACCATGTTGGACCCTCGCTACCGGTCCAAAATGGGGGTCTTTTATACACCCACTGAGAGGGAGGACAAAATGAAGTACTGCCACCTTCAGACTCTGTCATTTTGCCCCTCTGTAGGTGTGGATCAGGCATGATTTTAACCCACCGATGCATGATGCATCAGATTAGACCATCCATCTCCACACTATGTCTCCTTGCCACTTTGTGGCCTACTCATACTGCAGTCTCCACACTATGTCTTCTTGCCACTTTGTGGCCTACTCATGCTGCCATCTCCACACTATGTCTCCTTGCCAATCTGTGTTATCATGCTGCTGCTGTTGCTGCCATCTTCACACTGTGTCTCCTTGCCAATCTGTGTTATCATGCTGCTGCTATTATTGCCGCCATCTCCACACTTTGTCACCTTGCCAATCAGTGTTATCATGCTGCTGCTGTTGCTGCCATCTCCACACTATGTCTCCTTGCCAATCTGTGTTATTATGCTGCTGCTGTTGCTGCCATCTACATACTATGTCACCTCACTAATCTTTGTTCTCATGCTGCTGCAATCTCCACACTATGTCACCATGCCATTCTGTGTTATCATGCTGCTGACATCTCCACACTATGTCTCCTTGCAACTTTGTGGCCTGCTGATGCTGCCATCTACACACTATGTCTCCTTGCCACTTTGTGGCCTACTCATGCTGCCATCTCCATACTATGTCTCCTTGCTAGAGATGAGCGAACACCTGGAAGTTTTTGTTCGGGAAGTTCGGCCGAACTTCCCAAAAATGTTCGGGTTCGGGATCCGAACTCGACCCAAACTTTATCCGGAACCCGAACCCCATTGAAGTCAATAGGGACCTGAACTTTTAGGCACTAAAAAGGCTGTAAAATAGTCCAGGAAAGGGCTAGAGGGCTGCAAAAGGCAGCAAAATGTAGGTAAATCCCCTGCAAACAAATGTGAATAGGGAAATGAATTAAAATAAAATAAAATAAATAAAAATTAACCAATATCAATTGGAGAGAGGTCCCACAGCAAGGAATCATGCGTCATATCACCCACCACTGGAGAAGGCCACTTTCAGTTATTTCGGACCCAGCACCCAGACAGAGGAGAGCGGTCCCACAGCAAGTAATCATGCGTCATTTCACCCACCACTGGAGAAGGCCACTTTCAGTTATTTCGGCCCAGCACCCAGCCCGAGGATACAGGTCCCATAGCAAGGAATCATGCGCCATATCACCCACCACTGGAGAAGGCCACTTTCAGTTATTTCAGCCCCAGCACCTAGACAGAGGAGAGAGGTCCCACAGCAAGGAATCATGCGTCATATCACCCACCACTGGAGAAGGCCACTTTGAGTTATTTCGGACCCAGCACCCAGACAGAGGAAAGTGGTTCCCACAGCAAGGAATCATTCATCATTTCACCCACCACTGGAGAAGGCCACTTTCAGTTATTTATGCCAAACCACCCAGACAGAGGAGAGAGGTCCCACAGCAAGGAATCATGCATCATATCACCCACCACTGAGAAGGCCACTTTTAGTTATTTCGGCCCAGCACCCAGATAGAGGAGAGAGGTCCCACAGCAAGGAATCATGCGTCATATCACCCACCACTGGAGAAGGCTACTTTCAGTTATTTCGGAACCAGCACCCAGACAGAGAGAGAGGTCCCACAGCAAGAAATCATGCGTCATATCACCCACCACTGGAGAAGGCCACTTTCAGTTATTTCTGACCCCAGCACCCAGACAGAGGAGAGGTTCATTCAACTTTGGGTTGCACCGCAAGATCATGGTAAAGTTAAAAAATGAGGATTCAATAAAGAAGTGCCCGGAGTACAAGAATACATGGTTGAGGGGAGGCAGTTATAAATGTCTATTCTGCACAAGGGAGGCACAGGTCCTGTGGGATCCATGCCTGGTTCATTTTTATGAACGCCAGCTTGTCCACGTTGGCTTTGGACAGGCGGCTGCGTTTGTCAGTAATGACGCCCTGCCGTGCTGAATACATGTTCAGACAAAACGCTGGCCGCCGGGCAGGCTAGCACCTCCAAGGCATAAAATGCTAAGTTGAATGGGGCCGAACCATCAGTCAGTACGTGGAGGGTGTGCAGACGTACTGTTCAACCATGATAGTGAAATGCTGCCTCCTGCTAACACGTTCCGTGTCAGGTGGTGGTGCAGTTAGCTGTGGTGTGGACAGGGCTGGCCTTAGGTCATCAGGCGCCCTGTGCGAGGTAATCTTGTGCCGCCCCTTCCCCCCCGCTCGCCCACCCAGGTTACAAAAAGACGGTGCTATCATTAAATAATTTTCCCTCACACTGTATCATCAATAAATAATTTGCCCCCACACTGTGCCATCCATTAATTTGCCCCCACACTGTGCCATCCATTAATTTGCCCCCACACTGTGCCATCCATTAATTTGCCATGGTAATCATTCAGAAAAAGCAAAACGTCGGATCCGGCGATGCGCCGAAACAACGTTTAGCTTAAGGCTGGATCCGGATTAATGCCTTTCAATGGGCATTAATTTCGGATCCGTCCTTCCGGCTTGCTTTCTGGATTTTTGGCCGGGCAAAATCCGCAGCATGCTGCAGATTTTGCTACGGCTAAAAACGTGTCAGTACTGAACTGAAGACATCCTGATGCATCCTGAACGGATCTCTCTCCATTCAGAATGCATAGGGATAATACTGATCAGTATCTTTCCGTCCTAGAGCCGAGAACGGAACTCTAGGACGGAAAGATAAAACACAGATGTGAAAGGGGTCTAAAATATTTTATCAGGGCCCCTGAACGGAATATTATATACAGTGGCAGTACAGACAGTGTAGGAAACGGATGGAACAGCTGCCGGGCCTGGTCTGAGAGAGATCTTTACTAGCCACAGGAATCGGGGCCGCATGAAAGGAAGGGACTGCGAAAAAAATTACTGGGGAGGGGGCCCATTCAAAAATTTGCTGTGGGACCCTGTCATTTGTGGCTATGCCACTGTTACCACCTACCTAACAGCTGCGTTGTGATTCACAGGGGTCATCATTCATTACCTCCTACCCGTACCCAACAGTTGCGCTGTGTGATGTCACTCACCTTGACAGTTGACAGTGGCGGTGTCCTGCAGCTCCTGTCCTCCGTTTTCTCACTGTCTCCCTGGACTGGTCTTGCTGGGCTAGCGTGGTCCTGGCTCAGTGGCTTCACTCTCCTCCAGTCCTCCTGCTGCTGCTAGGCCTCTGCTCACTGCTCTGTACAGTGCACTAGGCTAGCTCCAAGTCCTCTGCTTATCACCAGCACCAAGCAGGATACTTATACTCAGTCTGACAGTCTCTCTGAGGTCTCTGGCTGGGCCTCCTGTCACGCCCCTGAACTTGCAGGCGTGCAACTTTGCAGAGGGCAGTGGCGGCGGCATACACAGTAAGGCAGCAGACTGAGGAGGAGGAGGGGAGGGATGGGCGGGATGTACGGGACCCGGCGGCACCGCGCTGTCACAAGTGAGGGACAGGGGAAAAAAGCCGGTCAGAATGTAGCTGCAGGGGCGCCCGGCCCTGAAGCTGCGCCTACTACTTGATGAGATTAGCGCAGCAGGAGACACAGAGACTCAGAAAGTCTCAGAACATAATTGCAGTCGGTCACGCTGGAATTTAATGGTATTATACTGTGTGCGAGGTGTGTCGGCCGCCCAGGCGCCCTGTTGTCATGGCGCCCTATGCGGCCCGCACAGCTTCGCACACCCCAAAGGCCGGCCCTGGGTGTGGAGACAAAACTTTTCCACTTTCTGCCATGCTAACCCTGCCCTCATAGGAGCTGGCCGAGACACAGCTGCGTTGGCGACCTCTTGCTCCTCCTTTGCCTTCGCCTTGGGCTTCCACCTTTTCCCTTGGACATTTGGGAATGCTCTCAGGAGCGCGTCTTCCAGCGTGCGCTTGTACTCGCAGCATCTTCCTATCAGTGCAGGAAGTAAGGTGGGCACATTGTCTTTGTACCGGGGATCCAGCAGGGTGGAAATACAGTAGTCCGCACACGTTAAAATGTGCGCAACTCTGCTGTCGTTGCGCAGGCACTGCAGCATGTAGTCGCTCATGTGTTCCAGGCTCCCCAGAGGTAAGGACAAGCTGTCCTCTGTGGGAGGCGTATCGTCATCGTCCTCCGTATCCCCCCAGCCACGCACCAGTGATGGGCCTGAGCTGTGTCGGGTGCCACCCCGCTGTGAACCTGCTTCATCCTCATCCTCTTCCACCCTGTCCTCATCCGCCTCGTCCTCCAATAGTGGGCCCTGGCTGGCCACATTTGTACCTGGCCTCTGCTATTGCAAAAAACCTCCCTCTGAGCCACTTCTAACAGACTGGCCTGAAAGTTGTAAAAATGACCCCTCATCCTCCTCCTCCTCCTCTTCCTGGGCCACCTCCTCTTCCACCATCACCCTAAGCGTTTTCTCGAGGAGACATAGAAGTGGTATTGTAACGCTGATAACGGTGTCATCGCCACTGGCCATGTTGGTGGAGTACTCGAAACAGCGCAACAGGGCACACAGGTCTCGCATGGAGGCCCAATCATTTGTGGTGAAGTGCTGCAGTTCCGCAGTGCGACTGACGCGTGCGTGCAGCAGCTGAAACTCCACTATGGCCTGCTTCTGCTCGCACAGTCTCTCCAGCATGTGCAAGGTCGAGTTCCACCTGGTGGGCACATCGCATATGAGGCAGTGAGCAGGAAGTCCGAGTTCCGCTGTAGCGCTGACAGGCAAGCAGCGGCAGGACGTGAACGCCGGAGCGAGCACAGACAGCCCGCACTGTATGCAGCAGCTCTGACATGTCGGGGTAGTTATGAATGAACTTCTGCACCACCAAATTCCAGCACATGCGCCAGGCAAGGGATGTGCGTATAACCGGCTAGTCCCAGAGCTGCGAAGAGATTTCACCCATTATCGCACACCACCAGGCCGGGCTTGAGGCCCACCGGCAGAAACCACTCGTCGGTCTGTTGTTCAATACCCTGCCACAACTCCTGCGCGGTGTGGGGCCTGTCCCCAAACATATGAGTTTCAGAATGGCCTGCTGACGTTTACCCCGGGCTGTGCTGAAGTCGGTGGTGAAGGTGTGTGGCTGACTGGATGAGCTGGTGGAAGCAGAGGAGCAGGAAGCCGAGTAGGAGGAGGAGGCTACAGGAGGCAAAGAATGATGCCCTCACGATCCTTGGCGGCGGAAGGACGTGCGCCGAGGAACTCTCCGCCTGGGGCCCAGTCGCCACTAAATTTACCCAGTGTGCAGTTAGGGAGATATAGCGTCACTGTCCATGCTTACTGGTCCACGTATCTGTGGTTAGGTGGACCTTGCCACAGATGGCATTGCGCAGTGCACACTTGATTTTATCGGATACTTGGTTGTGCAGGGAAGGCATGGCTGTCTTGGAGAAGTAGTGGCGGCTGGGAACAACATACTGTGGGAAAGCCATGGACATCAGCTGTTTGAAGCTGTCTGTGTCCACCAGCCTGAATGACAGCATTTCAAAGGCCAGTAGGTTAGAAATGCTGGCATTCAGGCCCAAGGCCTGAGGGTGGCTAGGTGGGAATTTACGCTTTCTCTCCAAGGTTTGTGAGATGGAGAGCTGAACGCTGCCGTGTGACATGGTGGAGATGCTTGGTGACGCAGGTGTGTGGTGTTTGGTGGGCGGCAGGTGCCAACGTTCCTCCCGAGGCGGAGGAACAGGCCGAGGCAGCAGCAGAAGAGGGAGCAGGGAGAGCCTGAGTGAGTTCCTTGTTTTTAAGGTGTTTACTCCACTGCAGTTCATGCTTTGCATGCAGATGCCTGGTCATGCAAGTTGTGCTAAGGTTCAGAACGTTAATGCCTCGCTTCAGGATCTGATGGCACAGCGTGCAAACACTAGGGTCTTGTCGTCAGCACATTGTTTAAAGAAGTGCCATGCCAGATAACCCATTGAAACTGCCTTTGAGTTGCTCGGTCCCTGGTGGAGGTGGCCAGTAGCAGGCGAACTCTCTTGGCGGCGGCTGGTCTGCTTTTGCCCCCTGCTCCCTCTTTAGCTACGCTGTTGGCTCGGTCTCACCACTGCCTCTTCCTCTGAACTATGAAAGTCAGTGGCACGACCTTCATTCCATGTGGGGTCTAGGGCCTCATCGTCCCCTGCATCGTCCTCCACACAGTCTTCCTCCCTGACCTCCTGTTCGGTCTGCACACTGCAGAAAGACGCAGCAGTTGGCACCTGTGTTTCGTCATCATCAGAGACGTACTCCGGACTCCGATGAAGAGGTATTCCCATGTCCTCATCATCAGGAAACATCAGTGGTTGTGCATCAGTGCATTCTATGTCTTCCACCACTGGGGAAGGGCTAGGTGGATTCCCTTGGGAAACCCTGCCAGCAGAGTGTTCAAACGGCATAAGAGATTGCTGCATAACTTGTGGCTCTGACAGTTTTCCTGATATGCATGGGGGTGATGTGACAGACTGATGGGCTTGGTTTTCAGGCGCCACCTGTGCCCTTTCTGCAGAAGACTGGGTGGGAAATAATGTTGTGAATGTTCTGGATCCACTGTGGGCCACCCAATTGACTAGCGCCTGTACCTGCTCAGGCCTTACCATCCTTAAAACGTCATTGGGCCCCACCAAATATCGCTGTAAATTCTGGTGGGTACTGGAACCTGAGGTAGTTGGTTCACTAGGACGTATGGCTGTGGCAGAATGGCCACGTCCTCTCCCAGCACCAGAGCGTCCACTAACACCACCACGACCGCGTCCGCGTCCCTTACTAGATGTTTTCATCATTGTTGCCGTTCACCAAGCACCACAATAAGAAAAAAATATTTGGCCCAATGTAGTGATTTCAAATTCAGGTATTTTTTTACAGGCACCTAACACTACCTGCCTATTTATTTATGTAGCGTATTACACTAATCCAGGCACAGCAGTAACCACTGATTTAGGGGAATATCTCTTTTAGGGCTAGTATTTAGGCCCTGGATGAAAGGTATCCTTTTATGGACAGATTTACACTTGGCCTGCAACAGCTTGAACACCAGATTCAGGGTATTGCTATTTTGGCAATTGAATTTCACCCCAGAACAAATTATACCCTGTTATGGACAGATTTAAACTAGGCATGCAACAGCTGGAACATCAGATTCAGGGTATTGCTTTTTGGTAATTGAATTTCATCCCAGAACAAAATATATCCTTTGCAGGACACTATGAAACCTGGCCAGCCACAGTTGAAACCACTGATTTATGGTATTGCTATTTTGGCAATTGAATTTCACCCCAGAACAAAATATACCTTGTTATGGACAGATTTAAACTAGGCCTGCAACAGCTGGAACAACAGATTTAGGGCATTGCTATTTTGGCAATTGAATTTAACCCCAGAACAAAATATATCCTTTGCAGGACACTATGAACCTTGGCCAGCCACAGCTGAAACCACTGATTTATGGTATTGCTATTTTGGCAATTGAATTTGCACCCCAGAACAAAATATATGTTTTTGCGGACACTATGAAACTTGTCCAGCCACAGCTGAAACCACTGATTTATGGTATTTCTATTTGGCAATTGAATTTCACCCCAGAACAAAATATATAATTTGCAGGACAATATGAAACTTGGCCAGACACAGCTGAAACCACTAATTTATGGTATTGCTATTTTGGCAATTGAATTTCACCCCAAAACAAAATATACCCTGTTACGGACAGATTTAAACTAGGCCTGCAACAGCTGGAACACCAGATTCAGGGTATTGCTATTTTGGCGATTGAATTTCACCCCAGAACAAAATATACCCTTTTACGGACAGATTTAAACTAGGCCTGCAAAAGCTGGAACACCAGATTCAGGGTATTGCTATTTTGGCAATTGAATTTCACCCCAGAACAAAATATATCCTTTGCAGGACACTATTAAACTTGGCCAGCCACAGCTGAAACCACTGATTTATGGTATTGCTATTTTGGCAATTGAATTTCACCCCAGAACAAAATATATCCTTTGCAGGACACTATGAAACTTGGCCAGCCACAGCTGAAACCACTGATTTATGGTATTGCTATTTTGGCAATTTAATTTCACCCTAGAACAAATTATATGTTTTTGAGGACACTTTGAAACTTGGCCAGCCACAGCTAAAACCACTGATTTATGGTATTGCTATTTTGGCAATTGAATTTCACCCCAGAACAAAATATATAATTTGCAGAACAATATGAAACTTGGCCAGACACAGCTGAAACCACTGATTTATGGTATTGCTATTTTGGCAATTGAATTTCACCCCAGAACAAAATATATAATTTGCAGAACACTATGAAACTTGGCCAGACACAGCTGAAACCACTGATTTATGGTATTGCTATTTTAGCAATTGAATTTAACCCCAGAACAAAATATATGTTTTGCGGACACTATGAAACTTGGCCAGCCACAGCTGAAACCACTGATTTATGGTATTGCTATTTTGGCAATTGAATTTAACCCCAGAACAAAATATATGTTTTTGCGGACACTATTATAGTTTGCCAGCCACAGCTGTGACACCAGACTTATGGTATTGCTATTTTGGCAATTGAATGTCACCCCAGAACAAAATATATGTTTTTGTGGACACTATTATAGTTTGCTAGCCAGTGCTGGGACACCAGATTTAGGGGATGGCTATTTTGACAATTGAATTTCACCACAGAAAATAATCTGTCCTTTGCCAGACAGCAGACAGTATGATACTTGGCTAGCCAAAGCTGGAACACCAGATTTAGGGGATTGGTATTTGGGCAATTGTATTTAACCCCTTAATAAAATATAGAAATTGCTATCCTGAGTTTCTAAACACAGAAATGCAACAGCACTCTGCAACCAGAACTCTGCCCAAGATAGAAGCTATAAGAGGACATTAGTGTACTAATCCACCATATCGCATGCAAACAGTGGAGACATTAGTTTACATTTTGATCAAAAGGTAGTAAGCCCACTCACCCCGTCACGGTTGTCTCCTAGAGTGGGTACTAATGCTAAATCTGACCTGTAATGGGCCATGACAGCCACATAAAATCCTCCTAACGCTAAATCTTACCTGTTATGGGCCACGACAGCCACATAAATCCTGAGTTTCTAGGGGTGACAATTAGCACAGCCAAGCCCCTGATGTAGGATATAGCAAAAAAAAAAAAAACTAGTATTGATGGACTTGGTGGCAGCTTGTTCTGGTGCACCACAAGTGACAAAATGGCCACCGATCACCCCAGAAAATAAGTGACAGAAAAACACTCTGTGCAGACTAATAACCAGTGAGCAAGTAACTAGCAGAAGTTCAATCATTCACAGCTGTAGATCGATCACTTCATTAGGTGCTTCTGCTGACTTTTTCCTGCCTAATCTCGCCCTCACAGCAGCTGCGTCCTCTCCCTACACTAATCAGAGCAGTGTGACGTGCGGCGCTACGTGACTCCAGCTTAAATAAAGGCTGGGTCCCATGCTGCACTTGGCCAATCACAGCCATGCCATTAGTAGGCATGGCTGTAATGAACTCTTAGGGCAAGAAGTAAAACGCTAGCTGATTGGCTGCTGTGCAGCCCTTCAGAAAGCGGGAAGTAATCGCCGAACAACAAACCCGAACTTTTTGAAAATGTTCGGGTTCGGGTCCGTGTCCCGAACACCCCAAAATTCGGTACGAACCCAAACTATTCTCGAACTGTTCGCTCAACACTACTCCTTGCCAATTTGTTGCCTACTCATGCTGCCATCTACACACTATATCACCTTGCCAATCTGTGGTGGTATCAGGCTGCTGTTGTTGCTGCCATCTACGCCTTATGTCACCTTGCCAATCTGTGGTATCATGCTGCTGGTCTTAGACTGATCACCCGCCACACGATCTAATTTAGGGTTTGGAAGTTGGAACCGATAAACCCAACTTGCTTTTGAGGGCTGCATTAATCTGCAGGTTACCGTCGTACAGTTCTAAAGATAACTTTCCATCTCTATCTTTTTCAACAATCTGTGCCCATGTCTTTTGTCCACACTATGTCATCTTGCCACTCTGTGGCCTACTCATGCTACCACCACCTCCAGACTCTGTCATTGTGCCACTCTGTTGCCTTCTCATACTGCGGCGAACTCCACACTGTGTCATTGTGCCACTCTGTGGCCTCCTCATGCTGCTGCCAGCTTCAGACTCCGTAGCCTTCTTGATACTAACACGGACATATAAGACTTAGTTAATACTTTAGTTATTTGATCAGTTTTAGCCCACGTGACTGACCAAATAAGTAAAGTGTGGCGACGCCTGTCATCTAATAGTGACGCCTGTCATATGCATGTCATCCTCACTGACAATATTATTTCAGTACCCCAGCACACTATCTATGTGTGTTACTGCAAGGCAAAGTGTTCTACACCCCTATAAAGGCTCTCTGTAGCCCGGAAATAGCAGTTTTTTAACCCGATTTGTCGCAAATATATTCGGATCAAAGCAAATTTTTTCTAAAATTTCGGGAACCAGCCGAATCGAATTTTTGCGAAATTCGCTCATCTCTAATTTCTTCCCGCTTTCTAAAGGGCTGCACAGCAGCCAATCAGCTAGTGTTTTACTTCTTGCTCTAAGAAGCCATCACAGCCATGCCTACTAATGGCATGGCTGTGATTGGCCAAGTGCAGCATGTGAACCAGCCTCTATTTAAGCTGGAGTCACGTAACGCAGGACTTCACTCTGCTCTGATTAGTGTAGGGAGAGGACGCAGCTTCTGTGAGGGCGAGATAAGGCATGGAAAAGTCAGCAAAAACACCTAATGAAGTGATCGATTTACAGCTGCTTGTTAATTGCTCACTGATTTTTAGGCTACACAGAGCATTTTTCTGTCACTTTGATCGGCAGCCATTTTATGTCTTGTGGTGCACCAGCACAAGTTGCCACCAAGTCCATTACTACTAGTTTTTTTTTTTGCTATATCCTACATCAGGGGCTTGGCTGTACTTATTGTCACCCCTAGAAACTCAGGATAGAAATTTCTATATTTTATTAAGGGGTTAAATTCAATTGCCAAAATAGCAATACCGTAAATCTGGTGTCCCAGCAGTGGCTGGCCAAGTTTAATAGTGTCCGGCCAAGGATAGATAATTTTCTGGGGTGAAATTCAATTGCCAAAATGGCAATACCGTAAATCTGTTGTTCCAGCTATGACTGGACACGTTTCATAGTGTTCGTCATTGGATATATTATTTTCAGCGGTGAAATTCAGTTGCAAAAATAAAAATACCGTAAATCTGGTGTTCCAGTTATGACTGGACAAGTTTAATACTGTCCGGCAAAGGATTTATTATTATCTAGGGTGAAATTCAGTTGCCAAAATAGAAATACAGTTAATCTGGTGTTCCAGCTGTGACTGGACAAGTTTAATAGTGTCCGTCATAGAATATATTATTTTCTGCGGTGAAATTCAGTTTCAAAATAGAAATACTGTAAATATGAGTGTTCAAGCTGTGACTGAACAAGTTTAATAGTGTCTGGCAAAGGATATATTTTTTCTGGGGTGAAATTCAATTGCCAAAATAGCAATACCGTAAATCTGGTGTCCCAGCAGTGGCTGGCAAAGTTTAATAGTGTCCGGCAAAGGATAGATTTTGTTCTGGGGTGAAATTCAATTGCCCAAATAGCAAGACTATAAATCAGTGGTTTTAGCTGTGGCTGGCCAAGTTAAATAGTATCCGGCAAAGGATATATTATTTTTTGCGGTAAAATTCAGTTGCAAGAATAGCAATACCCTGAATCTGGTGTTCCAGCTGTGACTGGACGATTTCCCTAATGTCTGTCAAAGGATATATTGTTTTCTGGGGTGAAATACAGTTGCAAAAATAGAAATACAGTAAATCTGGTGTTCCAGCTGTTGCAGGCCTAGTTTAAATCTGTCTGTAAAAGGGTATAATTTTTTTCTGGGGTGAAATTAATTGCCAAAATAGCAATACCCTGAATCTGGTGTTCCAGCTCTGATTGGACAATTTCCCTAGTGTCCGTCAAAGAATATATTATTTTCTGGGGTGAAATACAGTTGCAAAAATAGAAATACAGTAAATCTGGTGTTCCAGCTGTGGCTGGACAAGATTAATAGTCTCCGGCAAAGTTTATATTTTTTTGTGGGGTGAAATACAATTGCCAAAATAGCAATACCATAAATCAGTGGTTTCAGCTGTGTGTGGCCAAGTTTAATAGTGTCCGTCACAGGATTTATTGTTTTCTGGGGTGAAATTTAATTGCCAAAATAGCAATACACTGAATCTGGTGTTCCAGCTGTGACTGGACAATTTCCCTAGTGTCCGTCAAAGGATATATTATTTTCTGGGGTGAAATACAGTTGCAAAAATAGAAATACAGTAAATCTGGTGTTCCGGCTGTGGCTGGACAAGTTTACTAGTGTCCGTCAAAGGATATATTATTTTCTGGGGTGAAATTCACTTGCCAAAATAGCAAATACCAGTAAATCAGTGGTGTTCCAGCTGTGGCTGGCCAAGTTTAATAGTGTCCGTCACAGGATCGATTATTTTCTGGGGTGAAATTTAATTGCCAAAATAGCAATACCCTGAATCTGGTGTTCCAGCTGTGACTGAACAAGTTTAATAGTATCCGTCAAAGGATATATTACTTTCTGGAGTCAAATTCAATTGCCAAAATAGCAATACCCTGAATCTGGTGTTCCAGCTGTGACTGGACAATTTCATTAGTGTACGTCAAAGGATATATTATTTTCTGGGAGTGAAAGTCAGTAGCAAAAATAGAAATACAGTAAATCTGGTGTTCCAGCTGTTGCAGGCCTAGTTTAAATCTGTCCGTAAAGATGTATATTGTTTGCTGTGGTGAAATTTAATTGCCAAAATAGCAATACACTGAATCTGGTGTTCCAGCTGTGACTGGACAATTTCCCTAGTGTCCGTCAAAGGATATATTATTTTCTGGGGTGAAATACAGTTGCAAAAATAGAAATACAGTAAATCTGGTGTTCCGGCTGTGGCTGGACAAGTTTAATAGTGTCCTGCAAAGGATATATTTTTTTCTGGGGTGAAATTCACTTGCCAAAATAGCAATACCATAAATCAGTGGTTTCAGCTGTGGCTGGCCAAGTTTAATAGTGTCCGTCACAGGATCGATTATTTTCTGGGGTGAAATTTAATTGCCAAAATAGCAATACCCTGAATCTGGTGTTCCAGCTGTGACTGAACAAGTTTAATAGTATCCGTCAAAGGATATATTACTTTCTGGAGTCAAATTCAATTGCCAAAATAGCAATATCCTGAATCTGGTGTTCCAGCTGTGACTGGACAATTTCATTAGTGTACGTCAAAGGATATATTATTTTCTGGGGTGAAAAACAGTTCCAAAAATTGAAATACAGTAAATCTGGTGTTCCAGCTGCTGCAGGCCTAGTTTAAATCTGTCCGTAAAAATGTATATTTTTTTCTGGGGTGAAATGCAACTGCCAAAATAGCAATACCCTGAATCTAGTGTTCCAGCTGTGACTGGACAATTTCCTAATGTCTGTCAAAGGATATATTATTTTCTGGGGTGAAAAACAGTTGCAAAAATTGAAATACAGTAAATCTGGTGTTCCAGCTGTGGCTGGACAAGTTTAATAGTGTCCGGCAAAGGAAATATTTTGTTCTGGGGTGAAATTCAATAGCCAAAATAGCAATACCATAAATCAGTGGTTTCAGCTGTGGCTGGCCAATTTTAATAATGTCCCTCACAGGATATATTATTTTCTGGGGTGAAATTTAATTGCCAAAATAGCAATACGGTGAAAACAAAAGCCGATATAGATAAATAAGATACTGTGCCCTAAAAATAGAACTAACTGAAGAAGAAGAAGGCACTAAAAACTAACTTTTATTAATGACTATTAAAAGCTAAACCAACAACGGTAGAGCTGGGGTGGACATACACGACATTTGCGAGTGGAGGCGGAGGACAAGGAGGCTACATCACAACGTGCAGATGCACAGGTAATGTTGGTCGTGAATACAGACCTCCGTCCCACTCGCAACAAAAACTACACCGGCTAGATAATTGAATGAGTCATAGATGGCCGGATATCTATGTGTAAAACAGCTGATGCTGTAGTGTCACGCACAGAGCAATATAATCAGAGAGCTCTGGTGTTGGTACCCTGTGAATTTTGCCCAAAAATAAAGATGCAGTGCAGCAAAAAATGTATATAGGGGGTCAACACAAGGACTGAGCTGACACTAATGCAAACCGCAGGTCAAGCGGTCTCCTACAGACAATGTCCCAACATGTAATTACGCTCAACGCGTTTCATTTATCTCTAAACTCATCAGGAGCTTGAGGGACTTACAAAGGGAGACCTGCCTAGGGCGCTGCCACGCTAGTGTATCGTGACGGCACCTCCCGGTGCTATGATGGCCGTAAGGCGGCCGCGCTACTTGCCGGGTTGAATATTGTAAGCCACTCCCCTAGGAGGAGGGAGGAGGGTGCGCACGCAACCAATGGAGATATGGAGGGGGTGGCCGAAGCGAATACACCTCCCATAACCATGGAAAGGTATACAAACCCACCTCAGATTAAATGAACAGAGTTCATGATATCTGGGATATAATAGGCAGAATGCCTATAATAAGTGGGGAAGGGGGGAGGTTGAAGACGAGCAACGAGCAGTCGCGATCAGGCAGAGGGGACATGGTTCATGTGATCACAAGCACAGAGACTATGGACATGTTACCAATGCGATAACGCTTTTGGTGGAACAATGTATCTATGATTATATATATGATGCGGTAACATGGCCAGCCCCTGGAACACAACTGAAGTGGCTAAATAGATATCAAACCCAAGCCAAGCCCTGCCAAGTAGATTAAGGAAGAACCAAATTTAGAGGCACAGCTAATTAACCCCATGTGGTAACCATTGGAAACAACAAGGCAAACAATCCTGTACCTTGACTATGGCAATTTGGTAACATATTGTAAATACCAACCAACGGTAGGGAGTGATCTCAATGCCACTAATAAATATCTAAACAGGTTCAGATTAAAGAATATACAGGGCTGGAAGGTATGTGTGAATATAAAAAGCCACTCACAGCAAATGGTAGAGTGTCAACAATATACAGGGGCTGGTAGAGAAATTATATATGTGAGTATATAAAGCCACATATACCAACATGCGTGCTAATCGATAAAGCAGACATAGGAAATATGGTCGATTAGCCCATCAGGTTTACCCGTGCCCAGCATAAAGGTCCACTGGGCCTCTTTGCATAGAACCCTCCTATCAAAGTCCCCCCCTCTAGGAGAGGGGCGCACCACCTCAATGCCCTGAAAGACAATGGGAGATGCTACTTGAGGATGGGAACTATTGACATGTCTCGCTATAGGCGTGTCTGTCTTTTTCCTGATGTCTGCAAGATGTTCGCCAATCCTGCGACGAAATTCCCTAGTGGTCTTGCCCACATATTTTAGGCCACAGATGCACGTGGCCAGATATACCAAGCCTGATGTTCTGCAATTAACAAAGCATCTGATTTTAAAACTCCTGGACGTATTGGTACTGACGAAGGTGTCACCGGTTTTGATTACGGGGCAAGCAATGCACCCACTGCACCGAAATGTGCCATTGCTGCGGTTATGGAGCCACGTTCGTGGAGTGGGGGTCTGAAAGAAGCTATGGACCAACCTGTCGCCCAAGCTCCTCCCCCTACGATAAGTGACAGAGGGTACCTTGCTGACACAATCAGCAATGTCGGGATCCATACAGAGGATACCCCAATGGCGTTCAAAAATACGCCTAACCTGTCGATTGGCTCCATCAAATGTCCCTATGAGGCAAATGACACCCTCACTCTCCTTTCTAGGCCTCGGATTCAGAAGAGAGGTTCTAGTGCAAGCTAAGGAATGTTGGTATGCAGATGACAATACTGCCGGTGGGTAACCCCTACTGGAAAATCTCTTCCTTAGGTCAGCAGCCTTTCTCCTAAAGTCCGATAGTTCAGAACAGTTGCGTCGGACCCGCAAATATTGGCCACGTGGTATACCCCTCTTAAGTGCCACTGGGTGGCAACTGTCCCAATGAAGGAGGGAATTGGTCGCAGTGGCCTTGCGGTGTAGGCTAGTTTGTACCTGACCGGTCTCATTCCTAAAGATGGAGAGATCAAGGAAGGTGATCCCGTCACTATGGCTCTCCGATGTAAAAAATAATCCATAGTTATTAATGTTGAGGTCCCTGACAAAGTCACCAAATTCCACCTCAGTACCTGACCAGAAAATCAGCACGTCATCAATGAACCTCAACCACAAAGAAATGTGGGAGGTCCATTGCTGACAGCTCATCTCCAAACATCGACTTCCCTCTCCCACCAGCCCAGATACAGATTTGCGTACGATGGGGCACAAGGGCTCCCCATCGCCACGCCTCTGAGCTGGTGGAAGAGGCGCCGGTTGAAGGTGAAGAAGTTGTGATTTAAAATGAAGTCCAGGTGCTGTATAACAAATTCATTGTGTTGCACAAATGCAGTACACCGCTAACGCAGAAAATAACCTACTGCCGCCAAGCCCCCCTCATGTGGGATGGAGCTATAAAGCGCCTCCACGTCAAGGCTTGCAAACAGCATACCATCCTCGACGTGGAGGCCATCCAATTTACTGACTATCTCCATCGAGTCACGCACATGGGAGGGCAAGGTTAGCACAAATGGATGTAACATCTCCTCCACATAGTCACTGATCATATGTGTAAGGCTGTTAGATCCAGAAACTATGGGTCTGCCCTTGAGGGGCTGAAGCCCCTTGTGTACCTTTGGTAAACTGTAGAAACATGCCATGCAGGGAGCTTTTGGAAGGAGCAATTCATATTCCGCTTTATTGATTAGTTTCAGCAGCAAGGCAGCGGACAAGATGTCCCTCAAAGCGGCAATATATTCTTCCATGGGGTTATATTTAAGTAATCTATAACATTCCTTGTTATTGAGAATGTCTAGACACATTTTAGAATATTGCTCCTGTCCCATGATAACAATATTGCCCCCCTTGTCCGCTGCCTTAATTACAATAGAGTCATCTCCTTCCAGTGACATTAGACCCTGTAGCTCCTGTTTACTGATATTGTGTTTGAACCTAGTGCCTTCAAGGCAACGAAGGTCCTCTAACACCAGATTGACAAATACATCAGCAGGGGTAGTGTCATTGATGGGTGGGGTGGCCCTGGAGTGGGGTTTCATGGTAGTGAATGGGCGCTCGCCCAATGGGCGTTCCCAATCCAGGAGCAGTTCCACCAGATTTCTGATGCCCCCTAAATCAGCATCATCAACCCCCAATTCCGCACACTCACGTCTATCATGATGTTTGAAGTATTTTTTCCACTTCAATTTTCTCAAGAAGAGGTTAAGGTCCTTGACCCAACTGAATAGGTTGAAAGCCTGAGTGGGGACAAAGGACAGACGCTTCTTGAGAACACTCATTTCAGCTGATGTGAGGACACGTTCCGAGAGATTAATAATCTGTAACTCATCGGATTGTTCATCAGTGTGGGGGGGATTTGGACACATATTGGCTATTCCTTGCGTCCCCTGAGTAGGTAGGTGGATATAGGGGTACCTTGCCCTAAAAAATTATTTTTGTTATTACCCCTAGGGCGCCCCCCTCTACCTTGTCTGGGAAATCCTCAATTGTAGTGTCCAGCTGATGATGATGGTAGTCTTCCCTGTGCTAGACGGTTGGTAGGTTCTGACTCCCCCTCCCCCTCTGAGGACGAAGGCTCAGTTTCAGCCTCTAACACTCTCGCTGGCTTGGTGGTGTAATCAAACAACCGCCCTTCGCGAAAGTCTGCAGTGTCCCTGAGGTACTGTCCGTGTTTACGCTCTTTCAACTGGGCAGTATATTTCTGAATAGCCTGTTCTAAAGACTGCTCCTTTTGCTGAACTCTGCGTGATCTGAAAATTTATTGACCGCCTCTATCTGATCCTGAAGCTCACTGACACCTTGATCATAAACCCTGCGCTCCTCATCCACCAATAATTGCATCAGACGGAGGGAAGACTGAATGGATTCTGCTTCCACCGTTTAATGAACTCAGCTGAATTCAGGCGAACGTTAGGGAGTATTGGTATACGCAGACCCAGGGGTACAATGTTGTGCTTCAAGTATGTCTCCAGGGTCTGTATCTCCCACCAGCTCCGAACGTTATTCTTATACACTCGAGTAAGATTTTTAAAGACGCCTGTGATGGTAGGAGTGCTGGATGTGGTGGTGCGTGACACTACAGCATCAGCTGTTTTATACATAGATATCCGGCCATCTATGACTCTGTGCCTGCTTTTCATCTACAGGCTACAATTAGGGTGCACCTGTTAGGCCCTGGGCCATATCAGCCAGTCTTGAGTGGGGCTCACAGGCACCTCCCACTGCAAGCATGGCTACATGCTGGAGGTTTCTGGTGAGCTGTTTGTGAGTCAGGCCTTATCCTCCCGTAATTCGCCAACTGGCCCCTGGTATCGCCCATACAGCACAGGTAGGTGAGTGGTAGGGCCTCGGGCTACTTGAGAGACCTTAGCGCGGTGCCGAGCTTAAGACATGTCCTCCTAGTAGGATATGTCGAACTAACCTCCCAATTTTAACATCAGTGAGAGTTTTGTATTACCGCAGAGTGCACCTGTCTTTGCTATTGTTAAGTTTTTGATTGTTCTCCACATCCACATAATCCAAATCAGCGAAACGAGTTGGGCAGGTGTGGGACACTAGGATGGTTGGACAGTGATATAACGGTATGTGTACTTGTCATTTGTGAAGAATATGGTCAATTGTACTTGCATTAGCACTTTATTTATGTTTCTTGTATTTGGCATACGCGTCTGATCTATATATACCTATGCACTTATAGTCGCGCTGATAAAAGATTCGGTTTATTAGGAGTTTGATCTTTTAAATTGATATATGTAACCCTATTTGGGGAGGATATACATAATATGTATTTTTGACATGCACTTGCACTTTAATATACATATGTTGATGCATGCATGGGTGTCATATATAAATTAACTCTATATAGCCTTGCACATTGATATATTCAGTCTGACATTACTGTTTTTAAGACATGCCAGGATTAGTGAAATTGATGTATTCAGCTAATACAGATTCCAGCCAACCGTAGTTTCCAGTTTTCCCACTTTCATGTACAGTGTGGATTTTTTACGTGCTTTTATGATTTTTTTTATGTAACAATAAAGACATATATATTAACATAATTGGTTGTGATTTACATTATTTGGGTGTTGTAATTTTGTTAATGTGGCCCTCATAGGTCGTTTTTGTAGACTTTGCTCTATGTGCATCAGCAGCCAGTGACAGGAGGGACACACATATCTATATGTACCACCTTAATTAAGTCGCCTATTAGATAGGTGGGGTAAAAGTGTACATGAATGCTACTCCCAGGATAGGAGCGCATTCACACATGAAGTTGCCACTCCTTCAAGACAAGTTAAACAAATCACGGAAAATGGATATAGAACATCCTGCACGATATGATAGTAATTGTTTGCGGATGTACATGGCTACATTTATAAAGTCACAGAAAAAAATGCACTATAATAATAGATGCAAACACAACATATGGACTAAGCCCTCACTCTAATGATAAAATCTGAGACACTTAGTCAACATATTTTGATCAAAACAAATCTGTGCCCACCTATCCAGCGCCAAGGTGGTCAAAGTTCAGACGGTCCTACGCTAACCTATCCATGCTGTTGCGCATTTATATTCAGGAGCGCAGTCCCTGCACATATAGCATGTTGCCCCTTGTTACCTCTATATGCATCAGCAGCTGGTGAGAGGAGGGACACACACACCTATATGTACCACCTTAATTAAGGTCGCCTATTAGATAGGTTGGGCAAAAGTGCACATGAATGCTACTCCCAGGATAGGAGCGCATTCACACATAAAGGTGCCACTCCTTCAAGACAAGTAAAACAAATCACGGAAAATAGATATAGAACATCCTGCACGATTTGATAGTAAATGTTGCTGATGTACATTGCTACATTTATAAAGTCACAGAAAATAATGCACTATTTTTATTACAGTTATTTTAAGAAACATTCAAATATGTTGGCTAAGTGTCTCAGATTTTATCATTAGAGCGAGGCCTAAGTCCATATGTTATGTTTGCATTTATTATTATAGTGCATTATTTTCTATGACTTTGTCTTGAGTTTATCCCACAAAACACCTCCCTGGTGAAGTAAGTTCTTGGTTCACAATTTTTTTATTACAGCTATTTTAAGAAATATTCAACATTTTATTGCATTTCAGGTGGTAATACATCTCTTTTATTATAATTGACAGCACATACAGTCATACTGATATTACTAGTGTCTGTCCCCACCTTCTGTCTTTAGATACTTTACGCAAAGTGGGTTGGCGCCTACACCGCCTCTCTGACCTTCTTGGCCTCCTCCAAGAAGCTCTGTGACCATCATTCTTCTCTTTTTTCTGGAATTGTCTTCCTCTCCTCACAGATTGTGGAGGTGGCAGCAGCATAAGGAGGCCACAGAGTGGCAAGATGACGAGAGATTGCGGAGGTGGCAGCAGCATGAGGAGGCCACAGAGTGGCCGCTTCATCTATTCATTTATAGGGAATATGGGACAGAACAGAAGGTTAAAATTTCTCAACTATAAAGTCTTGCTTAAAAATCAATTTAATACTACACGTTCTCGAACACAAAAGGCTTGGCATATTGATTGTCCGGGAATATACCTTGAAGATTTGAATAATATTTTGGTGAATTTATGTTTACTTTCTTATAACTTTAATCAAGTTTTGGTTCAATTTAATGTTTAATAAATGTGATTTAAAAATTAAGTGTTGCCTAAGACTGAGAGAATCGGCCAGTCTTCTGTTTATTTGAAGATGTGGTTGCGATGGAGAAAGTATTCCAAAAACTATTTCTCTCCACCTGGAGACAAATCCTGTCAAGATTGATGCAAGTGTGGTGTCGGCTGCTCATCGAGCCAGATACTTCTGGGGAACCTGCCTGGCATGAACAGGCCTCTAGTAGCTATAGACAATGAGAAGACAAAGCTTCAAGATTGCTTGGAGCCAGGAAGAGTTGCAAAGTTCATAAAAATTCAAACCATAACTACCAGCCCCTGGTCTGTACGTCAGGGAAAACATCACGAGTTCCCAGTCATCATGGATGGGAAGGAGGATATCCTGTGGTGCACGGAGATGGAGAGGGTCTTCGTATTTCCCCGCACTATACGGACGTCTCAGAAATGAACCGCTGCTCCCGACAGCAGCTCCTGGGAAGGTCATGGAGCGTCCCGGTCATCCGGCATCTATTCACCCCGCTGAAGGATTATTTTGAAAGTGTGTGGAAGCCACACGGAGCCCCCACGCTGCAGATGTATCATGGAGACAACGGATTTCATAATATTACATTATTACATAAAGAAAAATAAAAAATTAAGCCCTTCGTCACCTGGCTCCCAAGTGCGATCAGCTACATCATCATCGAGTACTGTCCTCACATTAAACCGTCTCTGGGTCAGAAGCCTGACCGCTCGCAACACTAGCTCCCACACCACTCTCCTCATCACTACTTGCCTGGCCTGCCTAGTGGAGGAAAGGACAGAGGCAGGTTAAGGACAGGTGAGGGCACAGGGCCTGCTCTGACGAACTCACTGACTCATGGCTCACGACACGACCGTTAGCTGACACTGGGAGCTCAGGTCTCTAGAAGTGACCCCTGCTGCAACGGCCCCTTAATATGCTACGACCTCTGCCTGCACCAGAAACATTTAGGCCTCTGCCATTCCCCTGTGCAGGGCTTGGCACCTTTCTGTCTAACATACTGTTAGATCAAATAATCAAATGTTAGATCAAATATTTTTTATTTCACCACTAATACACAGCAGACATTTAGAATATATCACTGCACCGCAGAATGGCAATTAGGCCCTATTTTTTTTCAGCTTTTACACAAAAGGCTTTTCAACAGATATATGCAACGCTGGAGGGCAAATATATTTTTATTTCGCCAGTAATACACGGCAAACAGTGCTACAGAATATATCACTGTACCATAGAACAGCAATTAGGCCCTACATTTTTTCTACTTTTAAACAACAGGCTTTTCAATAAATAAGTGCACCGCTGAGCGGCAAAGATATTTTTTCTTTTTCCACTAATACATGGGAAAAGGGCTTTAAAACAGATAACTGCACAGCAGAGCGGCAAATATATTTTTCCTTTTTCCACTAATACACGTAAAAAAGGGCTTTAAAACAGATAACTGCACTGCTGAGCAGCAATTTTTTTTTAACTTTTTCCATTAATACTCAGAAAAAGGGCTTTAAAACAGATAACTGCACAGCTGAGCGGCAAAGATATTTTTCCTTTTTCAACTAATACACGCAAAAAAGGGGTTTAAAACAGATAACTGCACCGCTGAGGGGCACATTTCTTTTTTCTTTTTCCACTAATACACGCAAAAAAGGGCTTTAAAACAGATAACTGCACCGCTGAGGGGCACATATCTTTTTTCTTTTTCCACTAATACACGCAAAAAAGGGCTTTAAAACAGATAACTGCACCGATGAGCAGCAAACATTTTTTTTCTTTTTCCACTGATACACAGAAAAAAGGGCTTTAAAACAGATAACTGCACCACTGAGCAGCAAACCTTGTTAATGCCTGTATCAAACAGCACTTGCACCCAAATAAGATAGGTTTGCTGGAATTACAGAGCTGTCAAATGGCAATTTGGATCCACAGTCAGTGAAGCAAGGTGTAATAGGATTGTTCCTATTACCCAGGCTGTCACCTCCCCAACTGAACCCTGTTCAACACAAATGCAGGTGGAATAATTCCTCCCTATCCTTTCCCTACACCTTGAGTAATGTTTCCCTACACTTGAAAATCGGTTTTTTCACCACAATCAAGTCTTTCCTATAACTGTCCCTAGCGCCTGTAGACACGTCTCTCCCTGCAGTAAGCACGCTGGTGAATGGCAGAATCTAAGATGGCCACCATATTTATAGGGCTGTGAGATCACAGGGCTGGCTGCTGATTGGCTGCATGCATGGCATTATGGGTGATCCCGCCTTCCCAGAGTTTCTTGCTCCATGTCCTCACACATGCAGCAGCCATTTTAGGAAAAATGCGATTCGTTACTACTGACGAATAATTCCTGAAATTGGATCAAATTCCACTTCGTCAGCTTCAATTCGCTCATCTCTACTTACTTCTATTTTTCAACTTTTTCTATTTTACCTATTTCTATTGTTATTTTCACCTTTTATATTTTCATCCATTTTTCATTTCTTATTCTTTATTTTTACATTTTAATTTTATTTTTTTCATCATTGTATTTTTTTACAAACTTTTTATTATTATTATTACTATTTTTTATTTTTATTATTTTTATTTTCAATTAATTTCACACATTTTTCATTTTCATATATTTTTGTTATTATTTCTCTCTTTAGCTATCTTCCCCTTTTTCCTTTGACCCTATGTCTATATTACTTATACTGTATATCTATGCAATTTAATTTTTTCCTTTCTTTTCCTTGCTTGTTCTATATTATTTCATTTTGTCTTATTCCTTCATTCTCCTTTTTTAACCTTAATTTTTGTCTTATCTCCTTATACTTCTCCACCTATTTCATTATATTCATCATCTATTTCATCATACTTATCATTATTTCTCTTCTTAACTCTTTTCCCTCCATTTCCCATCTACCTGTAGGCTGCTATTAGGATCTGTAAAACATGGTACTGACACTATTCATTCCTCAGCGCCGGCTGGTAGAACACAGGCGCTAGCCGCTGGGAAGCACATAGGCACCGCATGCGCAATGGAGATCAACCTCCGTACTCATGGCACACCTCCCCAGTCGCCCATGCCTCACATAAATATAACTGGACCTGCCTCAGTACCACCAAAGCCTCATCCTGATCCTAATCCCAGCCTATAGTCTTTCCATCTCTACTACTTTCATATGCGTACCATGGGCCCCCAACTTCCTGGTCTAGTGGAATGCATACAGAAGGTGGCAATCCCCTCCACTTCCTTCACTTCCTCTATTTAAACTGGCAGGCGCTCCACCATAGATAGACGCTTTCTCCCATACATGTGTTTTCACATTCTACCTTTTAACTGCGTCTTTCCATCTTTTTCTTCATCACTGCGGCATAGGTAACTACTCCAAATCAAATGTTACTGTATGCAATCTAGGGCATTTTTATCTCTCTATACTGGATATTCCTTCCTTATATTGCACACAGAGCTTAACTCTGACTCTGAGTCTAGATACTTGTGTGAGAAATTGGGGACCACAATAGAACCTTTATAAGATGGTGTCACCTATAACATGTGAATTTTCCTTGAAGACTTACTGCAAATCATGGAACCATTTTTTTGTTTTACTATAGTATTGAGCATTGTGATAGTTTGAACATAGCCAATAGCTAGTACAAGTATTAAAGTCATGCTATTGCCTGGAGATGATATTTTATCCACTTATTTTTCTTTACGTTTTCCTTGATTTTTCCTGTTTTCGGTATATATATATATATATATATATATATATATATATATATATATATTCTGTGTGTACTCTGGTTAATTTTATACTTACCTCATGTGTTTTTGTTATGGGCAGTGTCTGAAGAAGGCATGCGTGCTGAAACGTAACGTGAATATTGCCGCATGTCAAATAATAAATAATCTCTACAATCAAGAGCAAAATGTCTAATGCTGTAGTTGTATTCATTTTTTATAAATGGGGTTAGAACCCTACTTACAGCAAGTTCTATGGAGTGAGACAAAGATTTAATGCAATCAATTCTTCCTTTAGTTGTCAGTCGCCAGGACTACAGGATGAACAACGTAATTCCACTGCTTTATGTCCTGAAACAGATGCTGCTAAATCTGGCTGGCCAGGGGACAGGAGACGTCACGCCTACATCTCATGGCCACCTGAGTGCTGTGGGGGCTGAACTGGAGGAGGAGGAAGACATTCACGCACAAGCAATGTATACGGAAATGGGTGGTTTTTCTGCACAAGTGACAGGAGAGTAGGAGCAGGAGGAGCAAAAGGAGCTAGAGGGCGATGAAAAAGGACATTCACGCACAAGCAATGTGACTGGGCCACTATGTTGTCTCCTCATGCTGTTGCCACCCTCACCACACTCTGGCTGGTCCACTGTGTTGACTCCTCATGGAGTTTCCACCCTACTCACTCTATCACGGGACCCCTATTGTCCCTGTTTGGCCTCGTTGACATCACCATTTGTTTTACCCTTCTTCTGCTCTATCAGAAGGATGGAAAAATGAGAAACAGATCCTGTCTTTGGAGCACCCATAAGACCTGTATTACACTGTCCCTATTTGCATAAGGATTGGCTCATGATTTGGTAGCCAAAAGCAGGAGTGGGTACAAAACACAGAAGACATGCAAATATTCCATTCACGTGTCATCTCTGTTTTGGATCCCCTCCAGTTTTTTTTGCCTTAGCAATATTGATGGATTACTGACCAAATTTTGACCATGTGAAGGCGGATGTTCAAAAGATAGGATCAGTTTTTTTGGAGTTGTTCTTATAACGGATAAGAAGAAGTGCAAAATAAACAGTCAACACAAACTTACTGCTGACACCCTCTCTACTCTGTCAGGTAGACAGTGTGGTAAGGTGCAAGGTACCGTTGTCGACGGGAGGTACGTGTCACCGAGGTTCCTGGCCAAGGTGAGGTAAGAGCCGGGTTTTTATGTGTCAGCAGCAGCTAGTGCTGCTTGACAAGTTGATATTTAGTTTGGCTGCAAAGGCAATCCGGGCCGGCTCTTACTGGGAGTAGGCAAAGAGTTGGGTGGGTGCCTATTCCCCACGGTCCAGGCCGGAATTTATCCGGGCCTTTAAAAGGCAGCCTCCTCAGCAGCTGAAGGAGGTGATTGACCTGGAGCTGCTAACAGTGCTGTGGAGCTCTCTGACCTGGAAGCTAGAGCACAGAAAAGAGGCGTGCAGTTGGCCTGAAAGCCTAAGTGTGATTGTCCTGCGGCTGGGCTAACAGCCAGGTGCGAACACGCACCTACACTTCCCAGGTGACTGGAACCGATATTGGACTTTTTGTTTTGCCGTACGTTTTCTGTTGTGTGTGAAATTAACACAAAGTGACTGTTTGGACTTTATTATATGCAAGTGTGAATTAAACACTGTTTTGCTGCACTTCCTGGACTCCCTTTTGCCTCTGTACTGCACCCGCACCGCTATCTACCAGAGCGACTCCCCACATTTGGTGTCGGATGCGGGCATGCGCAGTGAGGCTGGCGTGAACGCCGAAGTTTGTTTGTTTTGCTGAGCACAAGTGCATGGCATATATAAAACCGGCAAAGTTGCAAACAGGAATTGCTGGCAACATGGAGGCTGCTGTGAAAGCCCTCATGGAGGCTAACGTGCAGCAGCGGGAGACCAACCAACTACTTTTACAGCATGTGATGGCGTTACAAGCTGCAGGAGCGTCCCACAACGTCCATGATGCCCGGAAGCGGTCCGTGCGGCGATCCCAAAGATGACCCCTCGGACGACGTTGAGACCTATCTGGCGGTCTTTGAAAAGGTGGCCGTGAGGGAGAAGTTATCCCGTGACCAGTGGGCTGAAGTGGTCACTCCGTTCCTGGCATCCGGACCCCAGCAAGTTTTTTTTTACTTAGCAGATGACCAGGCTGCTGATTACCCCACGGTGAAGGGGGAGATCCTGGCCAGACTGGGGGTAAACGCGTTGGTCCGGGCTCAGCAGGTCCACCAGTGGGACTTTAAAGCGGCTGAACCCGCCAGACCGCAGTACTATCAGTTGCTGCACAGGTTGCAAAAGTGGCTGCAGGCTGATGTTCTAAGTCCGACTGCTATGCTGCACCGTCTGCTGGCCGACATGTTCTGGAGGGCCCTGCCTTACCCCCTTCAGCACTGGATCGGCCAGGTATCCCCCACGAATGCCCTAGAAATGGTCGACCTGGTGGAGCGTTATGAGGCCACAAAAAACTTGAAAGGGGATGTTGTTGGGAGGGGGCCGGTCAAACCCCGGAGGTCTCCCATCCAGTCCCGACGACTAGTACCCGAGAAACCTGCTCGGGGTGTATCCCCTGCAGACCCGGCCCCGATAGTCTGCTGGCGGTGTCACGAGCCTGGCCACGTAAGGGCCGACTGTCCACAGTGGGGAGAACCTATGGAGATTAATTATGGGTACTGGGCTTCCATGTATGCCCGGAGACTGTGTGCAACCGGCACCCCCGAGACCATAGACAATCGTCACCTATGCCAGGTTCAAGTGGGTGATAACCTGGCAGTGGCACTGCTGGACTCAGGGAGCCTAGTAACCCTGGTAAGTATACGGGCCGGAAAGTTGGTGTGGTGTGCATACACGGAGACTTAAAGGACTATCCCACTGCCGTAATGTCTCTGGCCACGGCGGCCGGCACCTGGACTTGTGAAGTGGCGATCTCCACAAAGCTACCTTATGAACTAATAATTGGGAGAGACTTCCCTGGTTTTCAGTCCCTATGGCCTGAGATGAAAGTGACTAATAGCTCTGAGACAGGGGTAACCCTAGCAGAGTGGCCTGGTTCCAGTGGGAGGCCAGAGCCCTGGGAGCCCGAGTCCGAAGGGCCTGCGGTAGGGGTGACCACCACTTCTGTGATAGAGGGGGAGACACCCCCACTGAGTGTAATGGTGGGAGACATGGAGGACTTGCCACCGGGACCTGAGTTGGCAGACCTCCACGTCTCCGGAGACAATTTTGGGACCGCCCAACACCGGGACCAAACCCTAACCAGGGCCTGGGAGAATGTGGTGGAAATTGATGGTAAACCCCAGAAACCAGGGGCTGAGTTAATATTTCCCCGCTTTGTTGTTCACCAAGAAATGTTATATCGGGTGAACCAAATCCGGGGTGACCCTTTTGAACAGTTGGTTGTGCCCACAGCGTATCGCAAGCTTGTCATGGAGCTTGCCCACCAACACGTTCTTGGGGGACACTTGGGGTGGCAGAAAACACAGGACCGCATACTGCAGTGGTTTTATTGGCCCAGTGTGTTCAAGGAGGTAGAGAATTATTGTAAGTCCTGTCCAACCTGTCAGGTAAATAGCCCCCAGCCACATTTCCGTAGCCCCCTTGTACCTCTTCCAATCATTGAGGTCCCGTTTGAGCGTATCGCTATGGATCTAATCGGGCCTGTACCAAAGTCTGCCAGGGGCCACCAACACATTCTGGTAGTTCTCGACTATGCCACTCGGTATCCGGAGGCGGTGCCTCTACGACATACCTCAGCTAAGCTCATTGCCAAAGAGTTAATGGAAATGTTTTCCCGTGTGGGCCTGCCAAAAGAGATTCTGACAGACCAAGGGACCCCTTTTATGTCCAAAGTTATGAGGAACTGTGTAAGTTATTGCGTATAAAGCAATTGCGGACGTCCGTTTACCATCCGCAAACGGACGGTCTTGTCGAAAGAGTTTAACCAAACTCTAAAAAATATGTTAAAAAGGGTGGTGTCTAGAGATGGGAAGGACTGGGACCTGCTTCTGCCCTATCTCATGTTCGCAGTGCGAGAGGTGCCCCAGGCCTCTACTGGGTTCTCGATCTTCGAACTGCTTTATGGCAGACACCCCCGGGGCCTGTTGGATATCGCCAAGGAAGCGTGGGAACAACAGCCTGTCCCCCACAAAAGTGTCATTGAGTATGTCACCCAGATGCAGGAACGGATGGAAAGGGTGTTGCCCTTGGTCCGGGAACATATGGAGGCAGCGCAACAAGCCCAGATTAGGGTGTACAATCGTCAGGCTCGGGTACGGGACTTCAATCCGGGAGATCGGGTTTTGGTACTAGTACCCACCCTTGACAGCAAGTTCCTAGCTAGGTGGCAGGGCCCCTATGAGGTGATCGAGAGGTAGGGAAGTAAATTACAAGGTACACCAGCCAGGGCGGCGTAAGCCGGAGCAGGTGTACCACGTGAATTTACTAAAGCCGTGGAAAGATAGGGACACAGCCGACGACCACAGCCCCGGCCAGGGCTTCTAGGTGAAAAGGGTCCAGCCCCACAGTTCGAGGCCTGCGAAGCAGTAACCACGGTAAAAATTGCAGACAGTTTGTCTTCCAAACAAGTTCAGGAAGTCAGGGAGTTCGTCAGTCGAAACACGGATGTGTTCTCGGACCTCCCTTGCCGCACGTCTCTCATCCAACATGACATTGTCACGGAGCCTCAGGCCAAAATCCGGTTAAAACCCTACCGGGTACCTGAGGCTCGGCGACGGGCCATCGCGGAGGAAGTGCAATTAATGTTGAAGCTCGATGTCATTGAGGAGTCGAAAAGTGAGTGGGCCAGTCCCATAGTCCTAATACCCAAGCCGGATGGGGCGCTGCGGTTCTGCAACGATTTTCGCAAGTTAAATGAAGTATCCAAGTTTGATGCGTATCCCATGCCCCGGGTAGACGAGCTTGTTGAGAATTTAGGACAAGCCCGTTATTTTTCTGTGCTAGACCTCACTAAAGCGTACTGGCAGGTACCCTTAACGGAGTCGGCCAAGGAAAAACCGCTTTTGTTACTCTCGCAGGGCCTGTATCACTACAAGGTGTTACCCTTTGGCCTGCATGGCGCCCCCGCCACCTTCCAAAGGTTAATGGACATAGTGCTGCAACCTCATCGTCGGTACGCCTCGGCCTACTTAGATGATGTAATCATCCACAGCACCGACTGGGAAAGCCATTTGCCCAAAGTGCAGGCGGTAGTGGATGCCCTGAGGAAAGCTGGACTAACCGCCAATCCAAAGAAGTGTGCGATTGGGTTGGAAGAGACTAAATATCTGGGATATGTCATTGGGCGGGGAGTCATCAAGCCTCAGGTAACTAAGGTAGAGGCCATACGTAGTTGGCCCCGACCGGTCACCACCAGGCAGGTAAAGTCATTCCTGGGAATTGTAGGGTACTACATGCGGTTTGTACCCCACTTTGCCACAATAGCAGCGCCGTTGACAGACCTGTTGAAGGGGCGAAAGTCTGGGAAGGTTAGCTGGAGTGAGAAGGCGGAGGAGGCTTTCTCTGCTCTGAAGTCGGCCCTGTGTGGGTCCCCGGTTTTGGTGACGCCCGACTTCAAGAGAGAATTTGTGGTACAGACCGATGCCTCTGAAGTGGGCCTCGGGGCCTTACTCTCTCAGGAAATCAATGGGGAGGAGCATCCCGTGGTTTTCCTGAGTCGCAAACTCACCCCAGCCGAGACCAGGTACAGTATAGTGGAGAGAGAGTGCCTGGCCATCAAGTGGGCACTAGAGTCTCTCCGCTATTATCTGCTAGGGAGAAAGTTCCGTCTGGTGACCGACCATTCCCCTCTAAAGTGGATGAGCCAGGCGAAAGACAGGAATGCTCGGGTCACCAGATGGTTCTTGTCTCTGCAGAATTTCAAGTTTTCGGTAGAACACAGGGCAGGCCGCTTGCAGGGTAATGCAGATGCCCTGTCCCGCGTCCACTGCCTCACATGTGTTCACCCCCTCAGGGTTGAACAAAGCGAGGGGGTATGTGGTAAGGTGCAAGGTACCGTTGTCGACGGGAGGTACGTGTCACTGAGGTTCCTGGCCAAGGTGAGGTAAGAGCCGGGTTTTTATGTGTCAGCAGCAGCTAGTGCTGCTTGACAAGTTGATATTTAGTTTGGCTGCAAAGGCAATCCGGGCCGGCTCTTACTGGGAGTAGGCAAAGAGTTGGGTGGGTGCCTATTCCCCACGGTCCAGGCCGGACTTTATCCGGGCCTTTAAAAGGCAGCCTCCTCAGCAGCTGAAGGAGGTGATTGACCTGGAGCTGCTAACAGTGCTGTGGAGCTCTCTGACCTGGAAGCTAGAGCACAGAAAAGAGGCATGCAGTTGGCCTGAAAGCCTGAGTGTGATTGTCCTGCGGCTGGGCTAACAGCCAGGTGCGAACACGCACCTACACTTCCCAGGTGACTGGAACCGATATTGGACTTTTTGTTTTGCCGTACGGTTTCTGTTGTGTGTGAAATTAACACAAAGTGACTGTTTGGACTTTATTATATGCAAGTGTGAATTAAACACTGTTTTGATGCACTTCCTGGACTCCCTTTTGCCTCTGTACTGCACCCGCACCGCTATCTACCAGAGCGACTCCCCACAACAGAAATTGTCTTAGTGTGTAACAGAACAGGTTCTGTAGAAATCTATGTGGAATCAGCTGACGACGGTGTAAAAGGAGTGCGCTCTTTCACTCTTTAATAGAATCTTGGGCCACTGCACGGTTCTTTATACCTGACACTAACATTGATTTAAATGACAAAAATACGTGGTCTCAAAAAGCAGGAAATGCGCAACCCCAAATGCAGTTGTGCATTTATACTCGGGGAGCAGATACAAGGCTTGTGGTCTGTTGCTAAGGGTGATCCCCAGCAAAAAGTGCAAACAGTGGAGGATGCCCACAGCAGACCACAAGTGCCACAGAGTCATCCTACACCAGATGGTAAAATGTGTGGATGTGGAATGATATATAGAATAAATAATTACTAGATTAGGTGCACTACTGTGGTGGATGCAAACAGTAACATCTGACTAATGTAATGAGACTTTAGCCAGTATATCCCTTTTTTAAGAACATACTTGAGCCTGCGAACCACACCAAGGTTTCTTAAGCGGCACGGGATCTAACGCTAAACCTACCTGTACCGTATGGGTAGTACCAGGAGCGCAAGGCCCAACTCACAGCAAGCAGCTCCCAGTTCTCTCCAGTGTGACTAACCACACATACAATGGGAGGTGGGAGGAGGCTTAGAGTCCCACCTATGGCAGGTGCACCTAAATACTTTCTATGGATAGTAATCAAGGCGCATTTAAAATGGAGTTTATACACCTCCAAATATAAATATACGATTTAAATGACAAAAATAATAATCCTGTAATTATTTATTCGGACACTAACATTGACCTGTAAGGCTGAGTTCACACTTGGTCATTTGGTCAGTTTTGGCCCCGTAACTGACTAAATAAGTAAAGTGGGAAGTGTTAAGAGAGACGCCTGTCATGTGTGTGTCATACTGACTCACAGTATTGTTTCACTACTGCAACAGACTCCCTGTGCATGTTTCTGCAATGCACAGTATTCTAGACTACTTTAAAGGCTCTCAGCAGCCATAAAATAGCTGTTTTTTAACGTGATTCGTTACAAATAAATTTAGATCGAATCAACTCTAATTATCACATGTGCTTTTGACATACAATGCAAAATATGAAGATGCAATTACTTCTTCATAATACATTTTACTGATAAACTTATGCAATTCTGCTGTCAATGTTTTAGTGCATTGCCTCTATACTATAATCTATCTATCTATCTATCTATCTATCTATCTATCTATCTATCTATCTAAAATCAGTGATAGCACCATCCAAGAAGTAGAGCTGGATGCAAAGTCCACAATAGGGGATAGGCACTTGCCCTATATATATATACAGAAAAAATGGACTGCACTCCAAAAGACATCCAGTAAAAACGTGAAGTTTTATTCACCCATAGTGGCACAGAGCGACGTTTCGGCTCAACGTGAGCCTTTCTCAAGCTTGATTTTTTCTGTATATATATATATATATATATATATATATATATATATACATACCATTTTATCAACAGGAACAGATGAAAAAGCATTTAAACGCAAGCCAATATGACACTTATCTATCTACTATATTCCCGAGACGGCACAGAAATTGGCTAATCATTGGTTTATGTGTTATTCTATGGAATAGTTGCCCATAGGAATTAGTTGAAGGAAACTAGAAAGCAAAAGTTAATTATTCTCCAACCTATTCAGCTGCCAGTATGGGGCCTCCAATGTTAATTAACAAACTTGCAGTATGATGACCATCTGTGTAAGAAGGGCCCCCCAGATACTGTCCTAGTTATTGTAGACCTAATTGAATGATCTAAAGCATTAATCAAGCTTTGATTTAATATTGAATATTTCTGATGCTAAACCAAATTAAAAGTCCTTGTTAAGGCCTGTAAGACATGAAGATATAGAAGCATCTAAGAATATAGGAGCATGACTGCTTAGATTATTTAAAGGCATACTGACAAGTAGGATGCATCCTTCTGATGGCCTCAGTGCACAGAGGGGTAAGGCTAGCATTGGAAAGTTGGGGAGCTGAGCTGCACCACACCACTAGGTGCTCATCAATACAGAATAAAAATATTTTTTAAATTTTTTATTTTTTTGTAAAGGAATGCCGCAACCAATTTTCACAACACAGGTATCATTTTAATCACCAAGACCAACCCTATGCCTGTTCCAGTATGGCTGGTCTAATAGAGTTGATTCTATTGACAGCTCTTTAACCCTAGGTACACACCTAAGCGTTTTACAGCTTCCCTATGGGCATAGTTCACATTTGGGCGTTTTACAGCGCGTTTGAACGCGCTGTAAAACGGCCAACGCCCAAACAAGTACATAAGCTTCTTTGGGGCGTTTTAACGCGCCTATGGACAATGATGCCATAGGGGAGAGTCACTCAATCGCGCGTATGACGCGCGTTTGTAAGTTAACAAAACGCGCATCAAAAAACGCGCATAAAACGCGCGTCATACGCGCGATTCAGAAACGCCTAGGTGTGTTCCCAGCCTAAATGTCTAAACAAGTGGTGGTTGACCTGACATCTTGATGGGGACTCAAATTTGGCTTTTGATTCCACCAAAGGGTCACATGTCACACTCAGCGAGGGAGGGTTCATAGCCAAGGTTTTTAGCACAAGCAAATCTTAAAAATACACATTTCTAAGGCAAGTTTTTATAAATCTGCCCTTTATTTAGCAAAAAATGATCATTTGAAAATGGTCTCCCTGGGATTGTGCAATTGTGTCAACCTAGAAATCATACTCAGATAATATCAGATAATTATAAAATAATTCTCTCATTATATCTCAGTATAAAGTGCTTGTATAAAGTGCTTGTATGCATATTATGCAAGGGAATCTGCTAGGTACTTCCATGTACAGTAATGTTCAGAACCAAAGTTTGGAGATTGTAGAATGTGTCTGACATCCAACTGAAAAAGACATTTTCGAGTACTGTGAGCTGCTGTCATTTGTATGCTTTCAGCAAGTCAACATAGCCAGGAGTACAGCTTCCTAATTTTTCTGTATGCCTCCACAACGGCACTAAGCAGGAGGTTACCCCGCCTCCGCAGGGGTTCTCTCCTGCTTAAGGATATCGCTCAGCCTGCAGTAAGTATTCCCTGATCTTCAGGAGGGCTGAAGCAGAGCAGCGGGATCCGGGACGAGAGACTGCTCCCTCAGCTTACTTTGGCATAAGCCCTGCGCTGCAGGCAGCCCCGGGTTATAACTCTCCTTTGGAGCTTACAGGAAGACATGCCGGCTGCGCAGGGATCTCAGATGGCCGAAATCCCGTGAGTGGTGGTCACGTGATCGCGGCTGGGGAAGAGTGTGCTTGCATGGCGTGCGGCAGACCACGTGACCCAGAAGTTAACTTAAAAAATGCCAGCATGGATTCTGGATGGCATGCGCAGTACAGAACGCATCCTGCAACCTGAGAAAAGCATGTTGCTGCCTCCTGAAAAGTCTTCCGACATTCCTAAGGCCCTCAGCCCGGTAAGCCCCCTCTAGGGGGAAATATTTTTGTATCATGCATTTGGGTTGTTGCTTTTTCCTGTTGGAGGTTCCCCACATTAATTCATTACTCCATACTAAGGGGTAATTTTTGCATTTCCGGGCAGAGATGCCGGGAACAGCGGGGAACCTATATTAAAAAAGAAGTGCGTTATCTGCAAAAACAGTTAGCAGGTCACAGAATAAAACTACTTTGTCAAAAGTGTACAGAAAAAATTATGTCAGAAGAGGCTCCTTCTCTGATGGATAGCCTGAAAACTCTGATTAAAGAGGAGGTCAGCTTGGCCATTGAATCTAAGATGGCCACTATCCCACTAAAACCATCTTCTTCCAGATCAAATCCGGAATCTCATGGATTTGGATTTTGATGAAGACAATGACTTCAGATTCTGATTCCTCCTCTTCTAAAGATGAAGACCCCTATGTTCCATTGAGGAGACAGATTTACTCCCTAAAGCCAGTAAGGCCACCATGAAGCTTGAAGAGTCAAAGGAAGTTTAGACAATTCAAGATCAAATGTTTAAAGGGCTAGGAGATAGAAAAAAAAATATTATTTCCAGTCCATGAAAATATTAAAAAGCTCATTTCGGAGGAATGGAGAGACCCAGGAAAATAAATCAGGAACTTCTAAAGTATTTAAAAGGAAGTGTCCCTTTAATTAAGCCGACTCAGCCCACTGAGAAAAAACCCAGAGAGTACAGTAGATGCTCCCATAGCCAGGATATCCAAAAAGTCATCCCTGCTCTTTGAGGACGAAGGATTATTAAGAGATGCAATAAATAAAAAGTGTGAATCTGTTCTTAAGAGATCTTGGGAGACAAATGCCTCTATTTTGAGACCTAGTATAGCAGCCACATACACAGCCAGGACCTTATCCTTATGTTTGTCCCAGTTGGAGGAACATTTGGTTTCAGGCACCCCTAGAGAAGATATTTTATCTTCCCTGCCGGTATTGAAACAAGCCACAACATTTTTAGCCGACGCTTCCGTGAACCTAGTCAAGTTGTCCGTTAGATCTGCAGCTCTTTCAAATACAGTCAGGAGGTGTGTTTGGTTAAGATCCTGGTCAGGGGATACCACTTCAAAGAGCAGGCTTTGTGGTATCTGTGAAGGAGACAGACTCTTTGGTTCGGTATTGGATGACATTTTGGAAAAAGCTACGACCGAAAAACAGGGTTCCCTTCTAAAACAAGGTTCTTCATAGTCAGAAAAGGGGCAGGTCAGATCAAAAGAAAAGGGATAGTTTGGGCTCTTGGCAGTAATCTAGAGGTAGAGACAGGGGGTTCCTCATTAAACAAGATAAATCCTCTAAGCAGTCCAGTTTATGATGCCAGAGATCCTGTGGGGAAGGTTAAAAAGGTTCACGGATTTTCCCTGGATCCTAGATATAATTCGACAAGGATACAGGCTACAGTTCTCTTCACCTCAAACCCCATAACCCCCCCCCCCCGCCCCACCGATGACTTCTAATAAACAAGAAGCTAAAAAAGGAAGATCATAATCTGCTAGAAGCTCAGATTTTACTTTTGTTAAAAAAGGAAGCAGTTATCCCAGTGCCACAAGACCAGACGGGGAAGGGATTCTACTCCCCAATGTTTCTATCAATCTGAAACATCTCAACAAATTCATCAAATACAAGAAGTTCAAGATGGAGACAGTAAAATCAACCATCAACTTACTGAGCCAGGATTGCGACATGGTAACCCTCAATTTGGCAGATGTATACTATCATGTGCCCATTTACCCCAGTCACCAAAAGTATCTTTGGTTCACAATCTTTTTGAAAAAACAACTTGACCATCTGCCGTTCCAGGTTTTACCCATCAGCCCCGAGGATTTTTGCCAAGTTAGTGGCAGAAATCTCAAGCGTCTTTCATCAAAAGAAAATAATATTTATTCTGTACCTGGACGATATTATCATTTCAGCGACATCAGAGATTCTGCTACAAAAACACCTACAGGCAGTGCTGAGCACCCTCCTGTCGCTGGGCTGGAAGCTAAATCTGGACAAATCAGATCTGACTCAGAGCAGGAGACAAATCTTTCTGGGAATTCAATTGGACTCCCATCAGATGACGTCCTTCTTTCCACAACAAAAGAAGAAGGATGTTATAGCAAGAATCTCATCATTTCATCTGTTCAGGAAGGTATCCTTCCAAAAAATCATGGAAATTCTAGGGTTGATGACTTATCAGCGATATCAGCAGCCAAATGAGCTCAATTCCACTGAAGGATTCTTCAAAACTTTCTCCTGAAGTCCTGGAACTGAAGTGCCTTTTCACTAGACAAGCCAGTGACCCTTCCCTCCTGAGTAAAGAGTTCTCTATGGTGGTGGTAAAACCCACAGAATCTGAACCAGGGGGTACCATGGCGATCACCAGGCCAAGTCGTCATTACTAGTGATGTCCCGAATAGAGTTAACGGCATTTGGAACACGGGGTGAAGGACCTGGGGTGATGTCAACGTCATGTGATCAGTGCAGGGGACGTGGCTCAGTACTGTATTGGATAAGAGGTCATAGGCTACCACCTCTTATCTAATCCAGTACTGAGCCACGCCCCCTCCATTGATCACATGACGGTGACGTCACCCCAGGTTCTCCGTGTTGTCCAAGGTTCGGGTTCATTGAAGAATCCCCTTATGGATTCCAAATGCCGTTAAGGTCCGTGGTAGCGGAATCCATAACTGGATGCTTCGAAAACCCAACCCGAACTTTGAAAGCCGAACTTTAAAACAGAAGTTCGCTCAACTCTAGTCTATTCGCCGGCGAACAGTTTCCGGCGAACATCGCTTGTTCGTGTTCGCCGTGGCAGGCGAACATATGCAATGTTCGGTCCGCCCCCTATACATCATCATTGAGCAAACTTTGACCCTGTACCTCACAGTCAGCAGACACATTCCAGTCAATCAGCATACCCTCCCTCCCAGACCCTCCACCTCCTATCAAAAAGCAAGCAAGCATCCATCTTAGATTCATTCTGAAGCTGCAGTGTTAGTTAGAGCAGGGAGAGTGCTGCTGTTGCTGAATTAATATAGTGATTCTAGGGAAAGCGTTAGCTACCAGTGTTCTGTGTCCTCTCCAGTCTTCAAAGACTCATCTGCTGTAAGGACAGCGTCCTTACAGCACCCCAAAAAGCACTTTATTTATTTTTTTTTTCTATATATATTTTATTGCAGTTACCTGTCCGTGTGTGAGAGGCCGCAGGCCCACAGACTGTACTGTGTGCACACCACTCATATAGGGTGGCACAGTATCTTGCAGATAAAAAAGTCATTTAATTTTTACCCTTTAATATAATTTCAGTTGCCTGCCAATGTGTGTCAGGCCCACACAGACTGTACTGTGCCCACTGCCAGTGCCCACCACTCATATCGGGTGGCACAGTACCTTGCAGATAAAAAAAAGTCATTTAATTTTTACCCCTTAATATAATTTCAGTTGCCTGCCACTGCCAGTGTGAGTCAGGCCCACACAGACTGTACTGTGCTCACTGCCAGTGCCCACTACTTATATTGGGTGGCATAGTACCTTGCAGATAAAAAAGTCATTTAATTTTTACCCTTTAATATAATTTCAGTTGCCTGCCAGTGTGTGTCAGGCCCACACAGACTGTACTGTGCCCACTGCCAGTGCCCACCACTCATGTCGGGTGGCACAGTACCTTGCAGATAAAAAAGTCATTTAATTTTTACTCTTTAATATAATTTCAGTTGTCTGCCACTGCCAGTGTGTGTCAGGCCCACACAGACTGTACTGTGCCCACTGCCAGTGCCCACCACTTATATCGGGTGGCAGAGTACCTTGCTCGCATAGTACCACTAATAAAAAAAAAAAAATGACAGGCAGAGGCAGGCCACCCCGCAGGGGCTGTCGTGTTGCTGTGATTTCCTTTGGCCCTAGAATAATGCCCAGTGTTCAGAGGCCACATACCCTAAACTCGAAATATTCTGAAGACATAGTTGACTGGCTTACTCAGGACACCCAATCTTCTACAGCTTCCACTCGGAATCTTGATGCACCATCCTCTTCCAGCTCAGCTTCGGGCACCTCTCAAGTTACCGCTCGCCCGCCCGCCCGCCGCCACTACCAACACTAGCACCACAGCCGCTTCACTTGATCAGTCAGAGGAGTTTAAACATCAGTTGGAAGAAATGAGTGATGCGCAACCATTATTGCCAGAGGATGTAGATAACAGGGATATGTCTCAGTCAGGGAGCATTACACACATGGACGTACAGTGTGATAATGATGATGTTGTACCGGCTGCTGCTTCCTTTGCTGAGTTGTCAGATACAAGTGAAGCGGTTGAAGATGACGATGTGTCCGTGGATGTCATGTGGGTGCCCGCTCGAAGAGAAGAAGAACAGGGGGAAAGTTCAGAAGAGGAGGCAGAGAGGAGGAGGAGATGAGTTGGAAGCAGGGGGAGGTCGTCGCAAGGAGCTAGTGGCACAGTCAGACAGCATTTATCAGCACCCGGGGTCAGCCAGACAGCAAGCCAATCAACGCATGCTGTTGCCACCACCAGAATGCCGTAATTGTAAAGCTCAGCAGTGTGGCATTTTTTTGTGTGTCTGCCTCTGATAACAGCGATGCCATTTGCAAACTGTGCCAAAAGAAACTGAGTCGTGGGAAGACCAACACCCACCTAGGTACAATTGCTTTGCGAAGGCACATGATCTCACATCACAAACGCCTATGGGATCAACACATGAGTACAAGCAGCACACAAATTCAAAGCCACCATCCTCCTCCTGGTCCAACATCTTCAGCCACGTCAACCACTGCTGTCCTCCTTGCCCCCTCTCAACCACCCGCCACTCCGCCTCTCACCTTCAGCAGTTCCTGCTCATCTGCCCACAGTCAGGTGTCTGTCAAGGAAATGTTTGAGCGTAGAAGCCAATGTCACCCCCTTGCCCGGGCGTCTGACAGCTGGCTTGTCGGAACTCTTAGCCCGCCAGCTTTTACCATACAAGCTGATGGAGTCTGAGGCCTTCAAAAATTTGAAGTTATTGGGACACCGCAGTGGAAGGTACCCGGGCGAAATTTCTTTTCACAAAAGGCAATCCCAAACCTGTACTCTATTGTGGAAAAGTAAGTCATGGCATGTTTGGCACACAGTGTTGGGGCAAGGGTCCATTTGACCACTGATACCTTGTCTGCAAAGCACGGTCATGGCAGGTAAATCACGTACAATGCGCATTGGGTAAACCTGCTGACAGCTGCCAAGCATGGAATGCATGGCTCTGCAGTGGAGTTGGTGACACCGCCACGACCCTCAGGCAGGCCTGCTGCCACCTCCTCTACTCCTCCTACTCCATCCTCTTCGCTAACCTCCTCGGCTGAGTCCTCTTCTGCTGCTGCGTCTTGCTCCACATCAAATGCACCCTCCCAGCTCCCCAGGGGCTTTTCCACATCCCGGATACAAATGTGTCCCGCCATCTTGAGGTTGTCTTGCCTGAAAGCAGAGTCACACCGAGAGGCACTCCTGTCTGCCCTGAACGCACAGGTGGATCAGTGGCTGACCCCGCACCAACTGGAGATCAGCAAAGTGGTGTTTGACAACGGAAGCAATCTGTTGGCGGCATTGAATTTGGGCAAGTTGACACATGTGCTGTGCATGGCACATGTGTTGAATCTGATTGTACAACGCTATGTGTGCAAGTACCCAGGCTTACAGGACGTCCTCAAGCAGGCCAGGAAGGTGTTTGGCCATTTTAGGCGTTCCTACTCGGCCATGGCGCACTTTTCCGATATTCAGCAGCGAAACAACATGCCAGTGAGGCGCTTGATTTGCGACAGCCCAACACGTTGGAATTCAACACTCCTAATGTTCGACCGACTGCTCCAACAAGAAAAAGCCGTCAACGAGTATTTATATGACCAGGGTGCTAGGACAGCCTCTGCAGAGCTGGGTATTGTTTTCCACGTTAATGGACGGCTCATACGCAATGCCTGTAGGCTCATGCATCCTTTTGAGGAGGTGACAAACCTAGTCAGTCGCACCAAAGGCACCATCAGTGACCTCATCCCATTTGTTTTCTTCCTGGAGCATGCCCTGCAAAGAGTGCTGGATCAGGCTGTATATGAGCGTGAAGAGGAAGGGTTGTGGTCACCATCACCACCAGAAACGGCCTTATCATCATCGCTTGCTGGAATGTGGCTTTGAGGAGGAGTAAGACCAATCACAGCAGGCATCCCAGGGTGCTCGTTGTTGTCACCTATCTGGTACCAGTGGTGTTGTACGTGGCTGGGGGGAAGGACAGACCTTCAATGAGATCAGTCAGGAAGAGGATCGGGAGATGAGTAGCTCGGCATCCAACCTTGTGCAAATAGGGTCTTTCATGCTGTCATGCCTGTTGAGGGACCCTCGTATAAAAAGGCTGAAGGAGAACGACCTGTACTGGGTGGCCAGGTTACTAGACCCCCAGTATAAGCAGAAAGTGGCTGAAATGTTACCGAATTACCGGAAGTCGGAAAGGATGCAGAGGTTCCAAAACAAGATAAAAAATATGCTTTAAACAGCGTATAAGGATGATGTCACAGCACATCGGGAATCTAACAGGGGAAGAGGTAAAAATAATCCTCCTCCTACCATGACCACGCCGGCAAGGACAGGGCGCTTTACAGACGTGTTGTTGATGGAGGACATGCAGAGCTTTTTAAGTCCTACGCATCGCCACAGCCCTTCGGGGTCCACCCTCAGAGAATGATTTGACTGACAGGTAGCAGACTACCTCGCCTTAACTGCAGATATTGACACTCTGAGGAGCGATGAACCCCTTGACTACTGGGTAGTGTTGAGCGAACAGTTCAAGCATCGTTCGGGTTCGTACCGAATTTTGGGGTGTCCGGGACACGGACCCGAACCCGGACATTTTAAAAAGTTCGGGTTCGGGTTCGGTGTTCGTCGATTACTTCCCGCTTTCTGAAGGGCTGCACAGCAGCCAATCAGCTAGCGTTTACTTCTTGCCGTAGAGCCCATCACAGCCATGCCTACTAATGGCATGGCTGTGATTGGCCAAGTGCAGCATGTGACCCAGCCTCTATTTAAGCTGGAGTCACGTGGCGCCGCACGTCACACTGCTCTGATTAGTGTAGGGAGAGGACGCAGCTTCTGTCAGGGCGAGATTAGGTAGGTTAAAGTCAGCAACAGCACCTAATGAACGGATCAATTTACAGCTGAGAATCATTGAACTTCTGCTAGTTACTTGCTCGCTGGTTTTTAGGCTGCACAGAGCGTTTTTCTGTCACTTATTTTCTGGGTTGATCGGCGGCCATTTTGTGACTCGTGGTGCGCCAGAAGAAGCTGCCACCAAGTCCATCAATCCATCAATACTAGTTTTTTTTTTTTGCTATATCCTACATCAGGGGCTTGGCTGTGCTAATTGTCACCCCTAGAAACTCAGGAAAGAAATTTCTATATTTTATTAAGGGGTTAAATACAATTGCCCAAATACCAATCCCCTAAATCTGGTGTTCCAGCTTTGGCTAGACAAGTATAATACTGTCTGCTGTCTGGCAAAGGATAGATTATTTTCTGGGGTTAAATTCAATTGCCAAAATAGCAATACCATAAATCAGTGGTTTCAGCTGTGGCTGGCAAAATAGAATAGTGTCCGAGGTAACGCACACACGTACAGACGCACGTACACGATTCTTGAATAGTTGTATTATCGCGATAATAAAACTAACAGTGTAAAGTTGACTGTATTGCTCTAAGTTATATTCGCGTACGAATGTAACTTCTATTACAGCACACCAATACTAAAACTGACTAAGAGACAGCTTTAAGTTCTATTCGAACGCGATTGCAACTTTGGAACTTAAAGTGGTGTACGATTTTAAAAGTTGAGTACTAAAAGTTTGAATCGCAATGCGATTCTTATGTATTTGCTTAATCGCATTGCGATTACAACTTTGAGCTACCGATCACCATGGGAACGCCTCCTCCAGTAGAATGTACTGTTGGATGTGAGAATTAAGTTGAAATCGCAATGCGATTATTATATATCTGCTTAATCGTATTGCCGTTTCAACTTAGCATTGCTAAATAATTCCATCCATATTGGTTAACTTACTGACTCAGTAAGTTAACGATATGGATGGAATTATTTAGCAATGTCTAAGTTGAAATCTGCAATGCGATTAAGCAAATATATAAGAATCTCATTGCGATTTCAACTTAATTCTCAGATCCGACAGTACATTCTACTGGAGGAGGCGTTCCCATGGTGATCGTTAGCTCAAAGTTGTAATCGCAATGCGTTTATTGCGGTATATTATCCCTCTGGGTGTCTTTTTACAGCCTTTTTAGTGCCCAAAAGTTCGGGTCCCCATTGACTTCTATGGGGTTCGGGCGAGGTGAAGTTCGGGTTGAGTTTGGATCACGAACCCGGACATTTTCGGAAGTTCGGCCGAACCTCTCGAACCCGAACATCCAGGTGTTCGCTCATCTCTACTACTGGGTGTGCAGAGCTTGACCTGTGGCCTGAAGCTATCCCAATTTGCGATAGAACTTATGGCCTGCCTCGCTTCAAGCGTCCTGTCAGAAAGGACCTACAGCGCAGCAGGAGGTATTGTCACTGACAAGAGAAGTCGCCTAGGTCAAAAAAGTCTAGATTACCTCACCTTTATTAAGATAAATGAGGCGTGGATACCGAAGGGACTCACAAACAAAATGGCTGGCACTCCTTGGTTAGACCGAGCGTCGGCCATTTACTATTATGTAACCCTAATGGTGGTTGAATAAAAAACCTTATTGCATCATAATCAAGCTGTCGTCTGAGTGCCGTGTTTTCCACTTCATAGATACCGAAGGAACTGACAGTGGGGATACATTTGACTAAAAAGGCCTGATGAGATGCCTGGGGCTAAAAATGGTCCCCACGCTGCTCTATTTAATCTCTGCATGCCGGATGACTTGCGTGACTTCTACGCCACCAGCTAGGGTTAAAGCCGCAATATTTTAGTACACTTTCTGCCTGGAAAACATAAATTTTTCCGGCCACTGCTACAAATTTTTCAGGCATGTGTACATGTCTAATTTTCTGGCCTCTGGTGCTGCACTGTGGCTGCAAAAACAAAACAAAAAAAGGCACATACATGTGTCAATTACGCTTCGTGATCATTACCTTGTTGTGGTAAAGGAGCTTGCGTATCACAATGAAGCGATCACCTCTATGAGTGTGTTGGCAATGTTGGCACACCCCAGAAGATAACGTCGTGGCTTCATTGTGAACAGACCAAAAGCGATCGGCTGGATAATTTTTCATAGAAAAAACATTAATTTTCTTTGTGATCATCTAAGGTGATCATTAAAGCCTACTAGGCTAACAATGGGCCCACACTGCAGAATCATTGTTTTCTGGGTCACTTAACTGTCACTGAACTACCTCAGCACGACCATAGGCTTTGAAAAACCGCTATCGCCTGCAATCTCCCAAACGTGCTAACGAGCACAGTCATCACTACACCAAGATTGACGCATAGAAAAATAAAATTTATGTCATGAGTGGGTAAACTATTGACAAATCTTTGTGGTTGTCTAAAATCTATACGATACACGTCCCCTGATAGGGGACGTAACAGGGATTAAACTGATAGGATTATTACTACTTAACACACCACTCATATAGGGTGGCAAATTACACTGCATGGCGCATGCGCCCTGGCATTTTAGGGGCCCTAAAGCATGAGAAGTAGTTTGGAATCCAAATGCGTAAAAATGCCCTGTGAAATCCTAAATTACTCATTGGAATTTGGGCCCCTTTGTGCATCTTGGCTGCAACAAAGTATCACTCTTGTGGTATTGCCATACTCAGGAGAAGTAGGGCAATGTGTTTTGGGGTGTATTTTTACATATACCCATACTGTGTGTGAGAAAAATCTCTGTAAATGACTACTTTTTAAATCTTTTTTATACAAAGTTGTCAATTTACAGAGATATTTCTCTCACATGTGTGACACTTTTTTGCTGCCTAGGTGCGTAAAGGAGCCGAAAGTCCAACGAGTACCTTTAGGCTTTACAAGGTTGCTCACAATTTAGCCCCGCCCAAAATGCCAGAACAGTAAACACATCCAACAAATGAATCTATTTCGGAAAGTAGACACCCCAAGGTCTTCACTGAGGGGCATAGTGAGTCTGTGGGAGATTTTTTATATTTTTTGCCAGAAGTTAGCTGAAATGGAAACTTTAATATTATTATTTTTCCTCAGAAAGTGTCATTTTCCGCTAACTTGTGAAAAAAATTAAATCATACATGAACTCACCATGCCCCTCCGCGAATCACTTTGGAGTGTCTTCTTTCTAAAATGTTGTCATTTGGGGGGTATTTATACTATCCTGGCATTCTAGCACCTCAAGAAACATGACAGGTGCTCAGAAAGTCAGAGCTGCTTCAAAATGCGGAAATTCACTTTTTTGTACCATAGTTTGTAAACGCTATAACTTTTGCGCAAACCAATAAATATACACTTATTGGATTTTTTATCAAAGACATGTAGCACAATAAATTCTGACACAAACTTTTATAGAAATGTAATTATACATGAACAATTTTACCAGAAAAAGTTAAAAATACACTTTTTTTGAGAAAATTGCAGTCCGTTTTGATTAATATCAGAAAAACAAAACATCTCAGCAGCAATCAAATACTACCAAGAGAAAGCTGTATTTTAAAGAAGAAAAGGAGGTAAAATTCATTTGGGTGGTAAGTTGTATGACCGAGCAATAAACCGTGAAAGTAGTGTAGTGCAGAATTGTAAAAAGTGGTCTGGTCATTAAGGGGGTTTAAGCTAGGGGGGCTGAGATGGTTAATGCCTATTAGTGACATATACTGTACATCTTCCACAGACTGTCTTTTTGCGTAAATTCTAATAATCAGTGCCACATTTACTGTCTATAGTATGTGCATTGTATACACATCCGTGACATATACAGTACTCCATCCGAAAACAGTGTCTGTAGCGCAAATTTAAATTATCTAGCGTCCATAGTGTGTGGATTTCTGTGACATATACTGTACTACATCTGAAAACAGTGTCTATAGCGCAAATTTCAATAATCTGGGCCTTATCTAGCATCCATAGTGTGTGGCTTTCTGTGACATATACTGTACTACATCTGAAAACAGTATCTGTAACACAAATTTATATAATCTGGGCCTAATCTAGTGTTCATATTGTGTGGCTTTCTGTGACTTATACTGTTCTACATCCAAAAACAGTGTCTGTAGCGCAAATCTGAATAATCTGGGCCTAATCTATTGTCCATAGTGTGTGGCTTTCTGTGACATATACTGTACTACATCCGAAAACAGTGTCTGTAAAAATTTGTGCCAAATCTACTGTGTTTGCGTTTAATGCATATCACTGACATATACTGTACTTTATCCGTAGACGGTGTGTGACATTATCAGTGCTACATCTCCTGTGTAATGTGTGCGTATCCCAAATACCCTTTTAATTTATTGGCGTATACACTTACAAAACCTATGCTACTGTACATGTGACATACCGTTAAGCATATATAACATTTAATATTAAGAAGGTGGCCAGTAAGGGCCGTGGAAGTGGCCGTGATGCTGATGGTTCACGCAGAGGCCGTGGCCCTGGGCACGATGAAACTGAGTAAAAGAATGAAGCTGAGGGCATCCAGGTGCGCTAACCATCAAAAACATTATTTGTAAGGGCCTTCCAGTCAGCTCACCTTCTAAAACATCATTTGCGAGTGTCTTTAGTGAAGCTTACCCTGTAAAACATAATTTGTGAGGGCCTGCAGGTGAGCTGACCCTAAAAAACATAATTTTCCTGGGCCTGCAGGTGAGATGACCCTCTAAAACATTATATGTGAGAGCCTGCAGGTGAGCTGACCCTCTAAAACATTATATGTGAGGGCCTGCAGGTGAGCTGACCCTCTAAAACATTATATGTGAGGTACTGCAGTTGAGCTGACCCTAAAAAACATGAATTGCGAGGGCTTTCAGGTGAGCTGACCCTCTAAAACATTATATGTGAGTGGCTGTAGGTGAGCTGACCCTGTAAAGCATTATATGTGAGGGCCTGCAGGTGAGCTGACCCTCTAAAACATTATGTGCGAGGGCAGCCTAAAAAGCATGTTAATATGATGGAGGAGGAGTAGAGAAGTAAGGGGCAATCAAGGCTATGTTCATTTTTATAAGAGTCCACCTGTCAGCATTTTCAGTTGACAGATGGATGCGCATATTAGTTATTATGCCCCCAGCAACACTAGATACCCACTCTAACAAAAGGCTGGCGGCAGGGCACCTCTGAGGCGTAGAGTGGCAGTTTGTGCCACGTGTCCAGCTTGGACACCCAATAGTTGTAAGGCACAGAGGGATCACTGAGGACGCTGACACTGTCTGCTATGTACTCCTTCACCATCTTCCAAAATTTTCCCGCCTTGTGACACTATGGCGCGCATCAGGGTCAGGGTGCTGGCGGGGTGTAATGAAACTGTTCCAGGCCTTGGAGAGTGTTGTCCTGCCTCTGTTGGAACTGCTGTGTGTTCCCCTCATCTTCCCTCCTTGGTTGCACAAGGAACTACGTTCTGCTGTCAGCTGTAAATTTATCCGCAATGACATTCTGTTCTATTATTATTATGGTTTGTGGTTGTATTATTGTTGGTATTATTATTGTTATTATGGTTTATGGTTGTAAAATATGTTATGGTTATTTGTTTATTTATGAGTTAATTAACAGGCCATGCCATTGGTTTACCTCCACTCTTGTGTGTTATGTTTTTAGTTATATTAACCCCTTCCTCGACCTATGACGTGTATACCCGTCATGGAGCACTGCTATTTAGCGCTCCATGACGAATATACACGTCATGGCGATAAACTGTCACCATGTCTGCAGACATGGTGACAACGCTGAGACCCCGGCTGTTTTACACAGCCAGGGATCTCAGCTAACCAGCCCGGGACCAATGGGGCGGTCCCGGCGACGATCGCTCTGATTGGCTAGTCTGTACAGACTAGCCAATCAGAGCATGCTAATGCCGGCTGAACAATTCTGATCCCCGCAGTCCGTGACTGCGGGTATCAAAACCTTAAAAATTATATGCCACCCCCTCCCCCTGCAGCCCTCAATGTGCCCCCTCAGCCCTCCATGTGCCCCCTTCATATTCAGCGGGCGGGAGGCGCGCGATCCCGATGTGCGATTGCCGCCCCTCCCCCGTTCATTTTCAGGATGGCCAGAGCGGTTTGGCAGAGTGTCAGCACATTGCTGACACTCTAGCTTCAAGCGGCAGACATCTGTGCTGGATGTCTGCCGCTTAACCCTTTTCATGCCGCGGTCCCTAGGGACCGCTACATGGAAGAGGTTAACAGGGAGGGAGCTCCTCCCTCTCCCATCGGGGCTGCTGTGCCATTGCAGCCACCCGATATTCGACCCAGAGGGAGGGCCCCCTCCCTCCATCAGCCGCGGCTCTGTTGTAGCAACGGCTGATGGTTACCATGGCAACCGGACGCCTTCACGGGCTTCCGGCTTGCCATGGTATAGCAGATCAGGCTTCTGCTAACCAGCAGCAGCTTGATCAGGCTAAGTGTAGATTCTTAATACACTACAGTACACTATATAGTGTACTGTAGTGTATTATATTAGGCATCAGACCCACTGGATCTTCAAGAACCAAGTGGGTCTGGGTCAAAAATGTTTAAAAAGTGAAAAAGTAAAAAAAAATAAAATGAATTTCTTCCTACGGCCACACATTTATCACTGATTAAAAAAAAATTAAAATAAAATACACTACACATGTTTGATATCACCGGGTCCGTAAAGACCTGATCTATAAAACGGTCATGTTGCTTTCCCCGCACGGTGAATGCCGTAAAAAAAAAAAAAAAAAACTATGACGAAATTGAAATTTTGCCCACCTCAATTCCCAAAAAAGGTAATAAAAGTGATCAAAAAGTCGTATGTACGCCAAAATGTTACCAATCAAACCGTCACCACATCCCGCAAAAAATGAGCCCCTACATGAGACAATCGCCAAAAATTAAAATAATATGGCTCTCAGACTATGGAGACACTAAAATATGATTTTTTTGCTTCAAAACTAGTAATATTGTGCTAAAGTGAAATAAATAAAAAAAGTATACATATTAGGTATCACCGCGTCCGTAAGAACCTGCTCTATAAAAATATCACATGACCTAACCCCTCAGGTGAACACCGTAAAAATAAAAAATAAAAACGGTGTAAAAAAGCTATTTTTTGTCACCTTACATCACAAAAGTATAATATCAAACGATCAAAAAGGTGTATGCCCCCATTATAGTGCCAATCAAACCGCCATCTCATCCCGCAAAAATGATACCCTACCTAAGACAATAGGTCAAAAATAAAAAACTATCACTCTCAGACAATGAAGACACTAAAATATGATTTTTGTTGCTTCAAAACTAGTATTTTTGTGCTAAAGTGAAATAAATAAATAAAAGTATACATACTATGTATTGCCACGTCCGTAAGAAACTGTTCTATAAAATTACCACCTGATCTAACCTGTCAGTAAATAACTGTAAAATTATTAAAATGGAAAGTTTGCCAAAAAAGTGAAATTATGAAATGTCATCTCCATTTTCCATTAATTCTTGTGGAACACCTAAAGGGTTAATGACGTTTGTAAAATCAGTTTTGAGTACCTTTAGGGGTGTAGTTTCTAGAATGGGGTAATTTTTGGGTGGATTCTATTATGTAAGCCTCGCAAAGTGACTTCAGACCTGAACTGGTCCCTAAAAAGTGGGTTTTTCAAAATTTCAGAAAAATGTCAAGATTTGCTTCTAAACTTCTAAGCCTTGTAATGTCCCAAAAATAAAATGGCATTCCCAAAATGATCGATACATGAAGTAGACATATGGGGAATGTAAATCAATAACTTTTTGGCAGTATTACTATGTATTCTAGAAGTAGAGAAATTGAAACTTGGAAAATTGCAAATTTTTCTAAATTTTTGGTAAATTTGATATTTTTTTATAAATAAAAATGAAATTTTTCGACTTTATTTTACCACTGTCATGAAGTACAATATGTGACGAAAAAACAATCTCAGAATGGCTTGGATAAGTAAAAGCGTTTTTAAAGTTGTCATCACATAAAGTGACTCTGGTCAGATTTGCAAAAATGGCCTGGTCCTTAAGGTGAAAAGTGGCCCGGTACTGAAGGGGTTAATGTATAAGTTAGCGATGTTTGTTTTGCATGAGACATATATGATGTATGATTGCCATGTGTGTGAGCTTGCCAAGCTCCAAAGCTGCCAAAAAGTTATGACCAATATCAGACACAACAACCAACCAGGGCCGGACTGGGTATGAAAACCAGCCCTGGAAAAAATTACATACCAGCCCCATAGCATTGCGTAATTATACCAGCACAACGTAATTTAAAATTTTTAAGAACAGGTTCCCTACTCAACGGCGGACGCACGGCGTCACAACACATATATATCCAACACACATACACATAAATACACCATATACATGTTACACATACATAAATACACTATATATATACAGTCCTAAGGAATATGGCCCAGTTCTCTAAGTCACCTCCTGCCCCCACGCATTTTGCTGTACTTGCTATACAGCAGCACGTACCTCTCACATCCAGGGCCTCCAGGTAGCGTCACCTCCGATGTAGATCTTCTCATCTCCATTTCGTCCAGTCACTTCTTTCAGCCGCTCCTTGTCTCTGTACAGTTTGACACACGGACATCTTAGGTTCTTCCCTTTTCTATCATCATCCCCCAACCTGGAGCCCCCACAGTGTTATCCTGCTGCCCGCTGTGCTCCCCAATACCCCCAAATACTACCCTGAAGAAATAATAGTGCCCCCATAGTAATAGTGCTCCTCATAGTCCCACCAATAGTAATGTCCTTCTAGAATGCCCACATTAGTAATACTGCCCAACATTAAGTATTTTGCCCCCTCACTGCCCCACATTATGTAATTTGCCCCCCACACTGCCCCGCATTATGTAATTTGCTTCAACACTAACCCACATGATGTAATTTGCCACTGCCCCACATTATGTAATTTGCCCCACACTGCCCCACATTATGTAATTTGCCCCACACTGCCCCACATTATGTAATTTGCCCACATTATGTATCTTGCCCCACACTGCCCCACATTATGTAATTTGCCCACATTATGTATCTTGCCCCACACACTGCCCCACATTATGTAATTTGCCCCACATTATGTAATTTGCCCCACATTATGTATCTTGCCCCCCACACTGCCCCACATTATGTAATTTGCCCCACATTATGTATCTTTCCCCCACACTGCCCCACATTATGTAATTCACCCCACATTATGTATCTTGCCCCCCACACTGCCCCACATTATGTAATTTGCCCCACATTATATATCTTGCCCCCACACTGCCCCACATTATGTAATTTGCATCCACACTGCCCCACATTATGTAATTTGCCCCACACTGCCCCACATTATGTAATTTGCCCCCATACTGCCCCACATTATGTCATTTGCCCCCACAGTGCCCCACATTAAGTTGTTTGCCACCCACACTGCCCTCCATTATATGATTTGCCCACCACACTGCCCCCCACTAAGTAATTTGCCCCCACAAGTTAATTTTGCCCCCAAACAGGTTAATTTTCCCCTAGACAGCCCTCCATTATTTAATTTGCCCCCCACTAAGTAATTTTACCACCACACTGCCCTCCATGTAGTTTGACCGCCAAGCTGCCCCCAAGTTAATTTTAGCCCCCAGACAGAGACAGCCCTCCGTTATTGTACCCCCACCCCCAAGTTAATTTTGCCCCCAGACAGAGACAGCCCTCCATCATTGTCCCCCCACCCCAAGTTAATTTTGCCCCCAGACAGAGACAGCCCTCCATTATTGTCCCCCCACCCCCCCAAGTTAATTTTGCCCCCAGAAAGAGACAGCCCTCCATTATTGTCCCTCCGCCCCCCTGCTGATCCTGTACACCGTCACCAGCCAGCTCGCTCCCCGACACCATCAGGCTTTCCACTGCACGTCCTGTGCAGCCTCAGCCTGCGCTCGGCAATCTCCCTTGTTCACTGCAGCAGTGACGGAGGGAGATCGCCGAGAGCAGGCTGAGAGGTTGCGCTGCACAGGACGTGCAGTGGAAAGCCTTCTTCCTGAATCCTCACCCACAGATCAGCTGAGTGGCCGGGCGGTAGCCTGTCTCCATGAAGAGGGAGGGAGACACGGACGGCCACCTAGTCAAATCTGCAGCCCGCAGGGCACATGTTAACGCGGCCCCAGCCGCCTCAGGGCCGGCGGCCTCCTGGGAAATTTCCAGGGATCCTGGTAGGCCAGTCCAGGCCTGCAACCAACCATGCCTGGTTGTAGGTTGAGTGGCAAGAGCCACAGCTCATTCTGGTCCCTTATACCCTGCCACAGCTCTGCGGCAGTGTGCTGTTTGTCACCTAAGCGAATGAGTTTCAGCATGGCCTGTTGCCGCTTCCAGCTACTGACTGATGGCTTACTGGTGCTGCAAGATGAGAATTCAGAGGTGGAAGTGAAGTAGGAGTAGAAGGGGGGTTTGCTGCAACTAATGTAGGTGGTGGTAAAATCCTGATGGAATGGGGGGCCGCAATCCTTGGCGTTGGTAGCACCTGTGCCATCCCAGGGTACGACTAGCTACCAGACTCCACAAGGTTCACCCAGTGTGCCGTCACAGAAATGTAGCATCCCTGGCCAAAAGCACTTGTCTGTGTGTCAGTCGTTAAGTGGACCTTTCCAAAAACTGTGCTGGTCAGGGCACGGGCGATGTTACAGGAAACAACTGCTGGTGTAATGCGGGGACGGCACACAGAGAAAAAGTGGCAGCTGGGGACTGAGTAATGAGGGACGTCCACCGCCATGAGGCTGAGGAAAGCCTCAGTGTCCACAGGCCTAAATGGCAACATTTTCAGGGCCAGCAATTTTTAAAGGTGTGCATTTAGTGCTATGGGCTGTGGGTGGGTGGCTGGGTATTTGCGCTTATGTTCAAAGGCCTGGGTTAAGGATATCTGTATGCGGGCCTATTTGGTGTGGCCCACCTTCTCCCTTTTGCCATCCCACAGCCTCTTCCAGCCTGTTGTGGTTCGGTGGATCCCTCCCCCTCTGTACTGCTGTCCTCGCTTGGCTTGCCACCTTCCCAGGTTGGGTCAGTGATGTCATTGTCCACCACCCCCTCTTCCCCTTCCTCACTCGGGTCATCCTCCTGACTTGTGTTGTTGACCTAACAAGACCCTCACTTATTGACAACTGTGTCTCATCCGCATCACCCACCTCATGGAACACTAATTGCAATTCCCCACCGTCATCTTCTTCTGGCCCTCAACTACAATATTTTACAGGGTCAGCTCAGCAGCCGGCCCTCATGTACATTATTTTACAGGGTCAGCTTAGCAGCAGGCTCTCACCCATCGTTTTTTGCAATGCTCAGCAGCAGGCTTTCGCCCCTAATGTTTTAGAGGGTCAACAGCAGGCCATCAATAATAATTTTTCAAGGGTGTGTATTATGCCCTCCTTTATGTGTAAAAAAGGTTGTTTAGGAGTGCCTGTTCCTTGTAAATTTTTGGCAGCCCTTTCACTAAGTGCATAGGCTTAATGAGTGTAGGAGTCCCACTACCTGAACAATTGTACCACAATGTGAATAAGGCCCTCCTTTATGTGATATACAGACCATTTTCGGAGTGCCTCTTTCATGTAACTTTTCGCAGCACTTGCACATTATATACAATTGAATATACAGGAAAGAACGTTTCCTAACAATTTATCCTGTAAAATTGGCGTATTTTTGTCAGTCTGTAAAAGTGGCGTATAACTTGGACAACATGGTTCCCAGCAGCGACCTGGGAGCCCAAGATGCATCCAAACATCGTCCCCATGCTGTTCCAGATCCATTTCGGTGGTGTTTCTGTCACTTTCTGACCTTTTCCAATGAACCAGGCACCCTCCCCTCTTTAGAGCAGGGGGTGCCTGGTTTTCTCCCATTGACTTCCATTATACTCGGGTGCTCGGTCGAGCACACGAACATAGTGATGTGTTCGGCCCCAGCACCTGAACACCTTTGGTGCTCGATCATCACTACATCCTATGCTAATAAAAATTTCCATGAAACCCTCAGCATAATGTATAAACAGTACATGAGGTACTTTGTATACTTTTTTTTAAATCAAAATGCATAGGCCCACTCACCATATGAAGGTGACCTTATCTAAAATGACAGTGCCACATGGCGACAACCGCTGCTGAAACACAGCACCTGCAGGCAGTGCAACCAAACAGCTCAAAAACACTCATGCAGTCAGGCTAATCTTCCCATGGCACTGGGCAACATCAACCCACAGATACAGCAGCTGCCATGCTGCACTGTCCCATGTGAACAGATCTCAGAAACTCACCTCTCAATGTAGTCTCTCAAACTATGTGAAATCTGGTAAGGATTAAACCTTAAGCAGTCTCATGGTAATTTAAAAAATTGCAGGTTTACAGTTTTGAAATCAATTTTTTTATATTTAAAAAAATGTTTTACTATTACATACATAAATAAAAAATGATTTTTGAGAATCTAAACATTCATGTATTTTACAATGGTAGATGTAGCTTACTTGCAAGCTGAATTGTTGTATCACAGGTTCTTGTAAAAAAAAAAAAAGAAAGTTTCCTGCAGAACATAGAACTGAATTCTATGCGACAATGTAGTTCTGCAGGATACATGAGCAAAATGTTCAAAGAAAGCAACAGATTTGTAAAAAAGAAGCATTTATCTTCAAGCCAATCTGCCCTAGGGTGGCTAGAGGTCCGGTTTTAGGCAGGACAGTCCGGCTTTCAGACTACCTGTCCTCTGTCCGGCGCAAGTATTTCCCACATATTTACACGTATTTACCTGCACACCATGTCCGCCTACCTCTCTACTTGATAAGTATTCTACATTTTTTTTATGCCTTATTTATGAATTCTGTATCACTCTGGCAGCATATGTATGTTTCTTTTTGGAACTTGGTGGCTGTAGGTATGTGTGTTGGACGTACCTTTAGTCCACACACAGTGATTAGAGATAAGCTAATTTTTCTAAAATTCGATTCGCTGATTCGCCAAATTTTGGGGAAAAATTCGGTTTGGTCTGAATTTATTCACGCGAATCACATAAAAAAATGGCTATTTCCTGGCTTCAGAGAGCCTTTATAGTGGTGTAGAACACCGTGCCTTGCAATAACATGCATAGGGAGTCTGCTCTGGTAGTGAAATAATACTGTAAGTCCGTATGACATGCAGATGACAGGCGTCCCTCTTAGAATCACTGCACACTTCATTTATTTGGGCAGTCACGGGGCCAAAACTGACCAAATAACTCAAGTTTAAACTCAGCCTTACAGGTCAATGCTAGTGTCTAGAAGAAGCGCACTCTTTTTACACCGTTGTCAGCTGATTCCAAATAGATGTCTACAGAGCTGTTCTATTAGACGCTTATACAAGTAGAGCCCCCGACAGAGTGGAGAGGGTGTCAGCAGTAAGTTTGTGTTGACATCATTGATTATTTTGCCCTTCCTCTGATCCGTCAGAACAATAACCCACAAAAGACAGATCCTGTCTGTGGAGCATATGCCTTCAGTCACCCTTCGGTCAGCATCTGGTCAGTAATCCATCAGTATTGCTAATGCCAAAAAAAAAAGGAGTGGATCCAAAACAGAAATGACATGCAAATGGAATATTTGCATGTCTTCTGTGTTTTGTACCCACTCCAGCTTTTGGCTACCAAATCACAAGCCAATTCTGATAGGACTATACAGGCCTTACAGCTGCTACACAGACAGGATCTGTTGTGCATCTTATTTTTCCTTCCTTCGGACAGATCAGAAGAAGGGTCAAATAAATGATGATGTCAGCCAGGCCGAAAGGCAAAATAGTGGCCCAGTCATGAAGTGGGGAGGGTGGGGACAGCATGAGAAGTCCACAGAGTGGCCCTATGACATAGTGCTGAGGTGGAAGCAGCATGAGGAGGCCACAGAGTGGAAAAATGACAGAGAGTGGAGGTGGCTGCAACAGCAGCATCAGGAGGCCACAGAGTGGCACAATGACAGTGTGGAGGTGGCGGCAGCATCAGTAGACCACAGAGTGGCCCTATTTTTTTCTACTTGTACACAACACAAAAGGCTTTTCAACAGATAAGTGCAATGCTGAACGGCGAATATATTTTTATTTCGCCACTAATACATGGCAAAAAGGTCTTTATAATATATCACTGCACCGCTGAACGGCAATTTGGCCCAAATTCTTTTCTACTTGTACACAACACAAAAGGCTTTTCAACAGATAAGGTGCAACGCTGAATGTCTAATATATTGTTATTTCGACACTAATACATGGCAAACGGGGCATTAGAATATATCACTGCACCGCACAAGGGCAAATATATTTTACTTTTGCCACAAATACATGGCAAAAAGGGCTTTACAACATATAACTGCACCGCACAAGGGCAAATAAGACATACTGTAGACATTTTACTTGTAATAAACCCTGTTAATGGCTGTATCAAACAGCACTTGCACCCTAATAACAAGAACGGTTTGCTGTAATTACAGAGCTGTATAATGGCAATTTGAATCCCCAGTCAGTGCACCAAGGTGTAATAGGATTGTTCCTATTACCCAGTTTGTAACCTCCCGTACTGAATCCTGTTCTACATAAATGCTGTGGAACGATTCCTCCCTATCCTTTCCCTGCACTTATGAATCATTTTTCACCACAATCAAGTCTTTTCTATCACTGTCCCTAGCTCCTGCAGACGTCTCTCCCTGCACTAAGTACACTGGTAAATGGCAGAATCTAAATGGCTGACGCTATTTATAGGGCTGTGACATCACAGGGCTGGCCGGCTGCTGATTGGCTGCATGCATGGCATTATCGATGATCCCGCCTTCCCACAGTCCATTTTTCCCTGTCCTCACATGTGCAGCAGCCATTTTAGGAATAAATGTGATTTGTTACCATGAAGCATGACCAAATTTAGCTTCGGTGCGAATCAAATTTTTCCTGAAATTCGATCGAATTCCACTTCGTCAGCTTTGATTCACTCATCTCTAACAATGATGTAATTGTATACAATGATTTTAAAATTTCTTTGGGTTGTGTGTTTTTGAATAAATTATATTTTTTAACAAGAGGTGCAAAATTGCTATTCACAGCAATACAGGAAGATTGATGAGAAAAGTACAATCTCTCAAAGGACTGCATGTTCGTTTTAACTAAAGCGAAAAAAAGGAAAAAAAGCAGAATAAAGTTGTTTCAAATATAGAAAAATACAGTTAAAACTATTTTTTTCCCATTTTAAATATTAAAAGAAAACAACAAAAATAAACATAATTGCTATTTCTGTGTCCAAAATGTCTGAAATATAAAATTTAAATGGCAGATTTGTCATCTTTTGGCCACCATGCCTCCCAAAAAAAAAAAAGAATAAATAATTAGCAATTATTATTAGATTGACCGTATGTACCCAAAAAGGTATTAATAAAAACTGCCATGAACCCCATAAAAATGAGCCCTCCAGTTATGATTGTCAGAGCATGGTGACACAAAACAATATATATTGTTTTACCCCTTGAGGGGTAAGTTTACTAATCAGTCTATATAACTTCAACATAAATACTTGATACCCTAAAATGCCCACTAAAGAACAGTTTTTCTGTAGCCAGGTACCCACTCCTGTTTAAATTTTTAATCTCTAATATTTATATGCACATTGAAAACTTAAGCTTCATATAAACATTTCTTATCAATTTTATCTATAATCGAATTAACTGCAGGCAGTTGTAGCAGGTCCAGCTTTGTTACCATGGACTGCTGTCATCTCCAGAGCATCATTATGTGTGGCGGCTTTACTTCAAGGCATCTTGGTCTAAAGATAATTAGTTGTTACCTGCTAATTATCTGCAATCAGCAGACTGGTACATTGAGTTCCTTTGATGGCACAATCATGAATCATGCTACATCTGTACTATGTGATAGTAAAGTATATGAAATATAGAGCATTGATGTAAAGCAAAACTTTTTATGTTATCTAAAATGCAGTAGTCATATTCAGTGCCAGATTTATATGTTAGAGCATAGGCATAGAATGCATTAACACCATTATAGAATGTTTTAGGATTATTTCCTAGATCCGTTTCTATAAATAAAAAACACAAATGTATTGTGGCATAATTTTTAAAATGGCTTTGCACTGCTGTCGTATGTTCACGCTCCCTAGCTCCAGTAGGCATAACTTCCTGGGTAGTAGGCATGGCAGCTGTTATAGCATTGGGGCCAATGTCAACATAAAGGTTAAAGTTGGAGTTGGTCATATTTACAACAAAACACAGAGAGACATATTATTTATCGTCCATTTATTTTATTTATTGTGCTGTCCATTTACTTTATTTATTGTACTACTTCTGAAGCATTGGGTTAGCTTTACCGGACTGAGCACCACCACCATTTTACTAATAGAAGTGAGCCGCCATAACTGTTAATACATAAGGACATACGCCTAAGCCATCTGGAAGGATGGGGGCAGCACTTCACAGAGAAAACTAATGATTTATGTTGATTCTGTCACCTTAGTGCTGCTTCTAAGGTCTCCTTATCACTAAATTTTGTTCATTGTAGCTACAACAAGAGTTAAAACCCTCATACTGCTTACCTACAGCTGATTAAACTGTAATCTCTTCAAGAAGGCAGTGTAAGGGTTAAGTCTTCTGACTTGTAGCTATAATATAAAAGTGGTAAGGAGACATCAGAGCAGTCAGATGAGGAGAAAAATGAAGCCGAGTATATGACCCATGTGTCCATTGCCAAATAGCAGAGAGGATTTCTCTTCCTGTCACATAGCAGACCATTCCATAATCCACACACTGAAACGAAAATAGCAAAGCTCCTTAGTATAACTCAGTATGACAAAAAAAAAAAACAATGGTCTCAGAGTAAAGGTGGCCATACCCCTAGCAAGATGTGTGGCTCATTCAGATAAGTGATGTTAAAATAGTTTGTGCTCCGGCTTTTGAACATGGATGCATTTTTATATAAACCATTCTAGCAAAACTAGAAAAATAGCTAAGCCAGCCTCACATATGCTGCTAGCTCTATCAGGACAAAAAAGCCCTTTATCAGAGTAAAGCTGATGTTGCAAGGCCTTAGTGGGAACCTCTGGGTGAGTACTATTTCTATTAGGGAGACCAGTTGATATATGTGATGGAACTGTTGTAAGCTAGACACCTCTCCTCTTCACTTCTGGGGAAAATATATGCAAATGATCATGTCATGAACATCTGCTGACATTAGATAGGTTTAGGAAAGCTAATCTAAATATATTTCCCAGAAACCTAAAGGGGCATCGCCTGGCCTACAGTATTGTACTCACGTACTTGGCATGCTAGGGGCTTTCCATAATGGGAAAGATTATCCCATAGACAATGCATATATATGGTTGAGGAATACACATTTTTTTTTATACTAGTCTCAATCATAAGCCACCTATTCATTTCCCCTGTAGTAATGTAGTATTACAGTATATGTCAACCATTTAAGTCACTGTTACACATGGATGGAACTAATCCCACTGAATTAAAGAAAGGGTGCTAAGTGGAGAGCCCCCCTCCGATAACTTCCAGATATATGCACTGATAGAACAACTTTGTTATGACAAAGTATTAAGCAAATTGATTGTACATTAATCAAATTCTTTAGAAATTTCCTAAAAGACTCTAATTTTGGTGAATCCAAAACGTGTGAATTGCTCAAAATGGTGGTTTACAGACTACAAAACAGAAAAGATATCTGCCACAAAACAGATACTTTTTGACCTTTTTAATTTAAAAAAATTGACAGTGAATTGTTTTGCTAAATAGGCTGTCACCATTGACCATCTGTTTACCCATAGTCCTGTATTTCAGAGCTTGAAAGGGGTTGGACACAGTCCTATTAGACCTCAGAGTATAATACACGACTATTTAGGGTAATTGTGGTACTTCCAATTTGGGTTAAATTTATTTGGACTGAATAAAATCTAATGGACGGTTCGACTGAATTTGATTTGAAAGAAATTTTGAATATTCACTAATCTCTAGTGACAGGATTGATTCTCAATTTAAATAAGCAGCAGCTGGGGACATTCTAACTACTTAGTAATCCAGGTAACAGTTATTATTTTTGGCAAAGTCTCAGTTGTTTCTATTAATGCAGCAGATGAAAAAGCTGTTAATATAGAATAATTGCTGTGTGAGCAATATGAATCTCATGAATGTAAACCAGGACCTCAGGTACCCCATGGACAAATTAACTAAACAGGACAGAATTCTATATTTGTGGTACAATTACCTTTTAGGCCACTTTTTCACCTATGCAATAATGAAATAAAATATGATGGCAGAGATGTTTTAAAGGAAAAAATCATTTCCTACAATTATACAACGAATATACTTCGATATTAGAAATTTACCTTGGGAGTATATTTTCTCTGTAATACTGTAAGGTTTCTCTTGAATTAATCTTGCTACATTCTATCAATAGGTTAAGTACTGTACAATGCTAAGAGAATTCTACAGAGAGAAAGAAGTCAAACATAGAAAGATGTCAAACAGAGGTCAAACATCCCAGTGTATGATGGAGCACAACTCCTACTGCAATCAAGAATTCAACCAAAGAACATTGCACTGTGATAAAAGAAGAAATTACAGTAGGATAAATGGTAATGAAATTTCTAGCCTATTTGTATTATTTAAAAGTAACACTTATTTTATTGTCTTGCCCACAGGTGTATTAACCTCTTGAGGACTCATGATGTACTGGTACGTCATGGTGTCCTGGTACTTAAGGACTCATGACGTACCGGTACGTCATGAGTATTTCCGATCACAGCCGCATAGCGGGCAGTGATCGGAACTGGGTGACTGCTGAAATCAATAAGCAGGCACCCTGAGACAATGCGTGGGGGGTCCTGTGACCGCATCGTCGTTCGCCGCAAACCGCAGGTCAATTCAGACCTGCGATTTGCGGCTTTTCCGGGTGATCAGCGACGGGTGCGGTGGCTATCGCGTCCCTGTGCTGCTTTAATGGGGACCCGATAGCAGGGAAGGCAGTGCGATGCCTTCCTTAGCATCGGGGCTGCCTTCTGGTGAAGAGCCTGTGAGATCCAGCCCCCTGGATCTCACAGGCAGGAAGCTGTATGAGTAATACACACTGTATTACTCATACAGCAAATGCATTACAATACATAAGTTTTGGAATGCATTGTAAAGGGTATCAGACCCTTAAAAGTTGAAGTCCCAAAGTGGGACAAAAAATAAAGCTAAAAAAAGTTTAAAAAAATAAAATCCCCCCCCTCCAAAATTAATTAAAATTTTCAAGTAAAAAAAAACAGAAAATAGAGAAAAAAAAAAGTAGACATATTAGGTATTGCCACATCCATGTCGATATAAAAATATCACATGACCTAACCCCTTAGGTGAACACCGTAAAAAAATAAATAAAAACGGTGTGAAAAAAGCAATTTTTTATCACCTTACATCACAAAAAGTGTAATACCAAGCAATCAAAAAGTCATACGCACCTGAAAATAGTACCAAACAAACCATCATCTCATCCTGCAAAAATCATACCCTACCCAAGATAATTGCCCAAAACTGAAAAAACTATGGCTCTCAGACAATGTAGACACTAAAACACGATTTTTTTTGTTTAAAAAATGAAATCATTGTGTAAAACTTACATAAATAAAAAAAAAAATACATATTATGTACCACATGATGTAACCTGTCAGATTAATGTTGTAAATAACCAAAAATAAAAATGGTGCCAAAATAACTATTTCTTGTTACCTTGCCACACACAAAGTGTAATATAGAGCAACCAAAAATCATATGTACCCTAACATAGTACCAGCAAAACTGCCACCCTATCTCATAGTTTTTAAAATGGTGTCAATTTTTTTTCTAGGTGCATAGAATGGGACATGGTGTCAAAAAACAGTCCTGCAAAATCTTCCTTCCCAAAACTGTATGTCATTCCTTTCCTTCTGTGCCCTGCCGTGTGCCCGTACAGCAGTTTACGATCACATATGGGGTGTTTCTGTAAACTACAGAATCAGGGCAATAAATATTGAGTTTTTTTTGGCTGTTAACCTTTGCTTTGTAACTAGAAAAATTATTAAAATGGAAAATCTTCCAAAAAAGTGAAATTTTGAAATTTTATCTCTATTTTCCATAAATTTTTGTGGAACACCTAAAGAGTTAACAAAGTTTGTAAAATCTGTTTTGAATACCTTGAGGGGTGTAGTTTTTAAATGGGGTCACTTTTTTGGAGTTTCTACTCTAGGGGGGCATTAGGGGGGCTTCAAATGGGACATGGTGTCAAAAAAACAGTCCAGCAAAATCTGTTTTCCAAAAACCGTATGGCATTCCTTTGCTTCTGAGCCCTGCCGTGTGCCCGTACAGCAGTTTACGGTCACATATGGGGTGTTTCTGTAAACTACAGAATCAGGGCAATAAATATTGAGTTTTGTTTGGGTGTTAACTCTTGCTTTGTAACTGGTAAAAAATTATTAAAATGGAAAATCTGCCAAAAAAGTAAAATTTTGAAATGTTATCTCTATTTTCCATTAATTCTTGTGGAACACCTAAAGGGTTAACACAGTTTGTAAAATCAGTTTTGAATACCTTGAGGGGTGTAGTTTCTAGAATGGGGTCATTTTGGGGTGGTTTCTATAATGTAAGCCTCACAAAGTGACTTCAGACCTGAACTGGTCCTCAAAAAGTGGGTTTTTGAAAATTTCTGAAAAATTTCAAGATTTGCTTCTAAAGTCTAAGCCTTGTAACATCCCCAAAAATAAAATATAATTCCCAAAATGATCCAGTCATGAAGTAGACATATGGGGAATGTAAAGTAATAACTATTTTGGGGTATTACTATTAATTAAAAAATAAAGAAATTGAAACCTGGAAAATTGCAAATTGTCCCAAATTTTTGGTAAATTTGGTATTTTTATAAAAAATGAACTTTTTTACTTCATTTTTCCAGTGTCATAAAGTACAATATATGACAAAAAACAATCTCAGAATGGCCTGCAAAAGTAAAAGCGTTTAAAAGTTATCACCACATAAAAATGGCTGAGTCCTTAAGGTAATATAAGGCTGAGTCCTTAAGGGGTTAAAGAGGTTGATTTCCTACCCTAATGATAAGTAGAGATGTCGCGAACATAAAATTTTCCATTCGCGAACGGTAAACATGAACTTCCGCAAATCTTTGCGAACGGGCGAACCGCCAAAGACTTCAATAGGCAGGCGATTTTAAAGCCCACAGGGACTCTTTATGGCACAATAGTGATGGAAAAGTTGTTTCAAGGGGACTAACACCTGGACTGTGGCATGCAATGTTGAAATATTATTTGGAATAACATCCAGTGTGTGTATACGATCAGGTATGATGTTGTATCGATCAGGTAGTGTAAGGGTTACGCCCGCTTCACAGTGACAGACCAAACTCTGACAGACCAAACTCCCATTTGACGCACCGCACACAACCGCAAACAGTCCATTTGCACAACCGCAAACTCCCATTTGCACAAGGTTGGATACCAAGCTAGCCATGTCCCTTTCCTTGTCCTCACTGACGTCATTGAAGGTCTCTTCCTCCACCCAGCCACGTACAACACCAAGGGTCCCCAAAGGTGACAACAAGCCTCCTGGGACGCCTGCTGTGGTTGGTCTTCCACCTCCTCAAATCCACCTTCCTCCTCTGACTCCTCTTCTTCAGACTCCTCTCTGCTTTGCCGCAGGTCCAGCAATCGACGACCGACAAGGCTGCTTCTGGTGGCGATGGTGACCACAACTCTTCCTCTTCATGCTCATCTACGGCCTGATCCAGCACTCTTCGCAGGGCACGCTCCAGAAAAAACGCATATGGGATGAGGTCGATGATTGCCTTGGGTTTGACTGACCAGGTTTGTCACCTCCACAAAAGGACGCATGAGTCTACACCCATTGTGCATGAGCGTTCAGGTAACGCGGCGAAAAAATACCCAGCTCCACAGAGGCTGTCCTTTTTTTTTTTAAATAGAAAAAATCTGTTTTTACCAGTTTAATCTCTGTTTTGTCCCCTATCAGGGGCCGGTGTATAGAATAGATTTTAGGAACCGAGAGATGGAAAAAGATGGTTGGTCGGTCCTCTTCCTTCAAATTTGGGGCACTGCGCAAGTGCCGCGCAATGTACTGTGCCACCAATACAAATAGTGTGAACTACTATGCTTACCATTTTAATCTTTGTTAAGTCCCCTATCAGGGGACATGTATTGAATTGAATCCTTGCATGGGGAGATTGACAAAAAAGTTTGCTCTGTCTGCTTCCTTCTAATTTTGGGCACTTGCAATGAAAGTTGCCACCAATGCAACTAGTGTTAACTAAGTACTATTCCTATCAGTCTAACCTCTGTTTTGTCCCTTATCAGGGCCAGGGCCGGTGTAGTGAATAGATTTTTGGAATCAAGAGATGGAAAAATACCCATGCTCGGTCGGCTTCGTTTGAATTTTAGGTCACTGCGCGTGCGCCGTGCAATGTACTGTGACACCCTATATGAATGGTGTGTTAAGTAGTACTATTCTTATCAGTTTAATCCCTGTTATGTCCCCTATTAGGGGACGTGTATCGAATAGATTTAAGACAACCGCAAAGAGTTGTCAATAGTTGACACACTATTGACATATATTTTATTCCTCTATGCGTCAATCTTGGTGTAGTGATAACTGTGCTCGTGTGCATGTTTTTCAAAGCCTATGGTCATGCTGAGGTAGTTCAGTGACAGTTAAGTGACCCAGAAAACAATCATTCTGCAGTGTGGGTCCATTGTTGGCCTAGTAGGCTTTAATGATCACCTTAGATGATCACAAAGAAAATTTATGTTTTTTCTATGAAAAATTATCCAGCCGATTGCTTTTGGTCTGTTCACAATGAAGCAACGACCTTATCATCTGGGGTGTGCCAACATTGCCAACACACTCATAGAGGTGATCGCTTCATTGTGATACACAAGCTCCTTTACCACAACAAGGTAACGATCACGAAGCGGAATTGACACATGTATTTTTTTTTTTGTTTTGTTTTTGCAGCCACAGTGCAGCACCAGAGGCTAGAAAAATTAGGTATTGTTGCAGCCGCTGCTGTAGCAGTGGCCAGAAAATGTATGTTTTCCAGGCAGAAAGTGTACTAAAACATTGCAGCTTGAGCCCCAGTTGGTGGCGGAGAAGTCACGCAAGTCATCCGGCATGCAGAGATTAAATACAGCAGCGTGGGGACCATTTTTAGCCCAAGGCATCTCATCAGGCCTTTTTTAGTCAAATGTATCCCCAACTGTCAGTCCCTTCGGTATCTACGCCTCAGTCGTTCTCTGAGGGTGGACCCGAAGGGCGTGGCGATGCGTAGGACTTAAAAAGCTCTGCATGTCCTCAATCAACAACACGTCTGTAAAGCGTCCTGTCCTTGCCGGGCGTGGTCATGATAGGAGGAGGATTACGCTCACCTCTTCCCCTGTTAGATTCCCATTGTGCTGTTACATCACCCTTATACGCTGTGTAAAGCATACTTTTAACTTGTTTTGGAACTGCTGCATCCTTTCCGACTTCCGGTAACTGGCAACATTTCAGCCACTTTCTGCTTATACCGGGGTCTAGTAGCATGGCCACCCAGTACAGGTCGTTCTCCTTCAGCCTTTTTATACAAGGGTCCCTCAACAGGCATGACAGCATGAAAGACCCCATTTGCACAAGTTTGGATGCCGAGCTACTCATCTCCCGTTCCTCGTCCTCACTGATTTTTCTACTTTTACACAACACAAAAGGCCTTTTAACAGATAAGTACAATGATGAAGCAGCGAATATATTTTTGTTTCGCCACTAATGCATGGCAAACAGGGCTTTATAATATATCACTGCACCGCATAAGGGCAAATATATTTTCTTTTACCACTAATACACGGCAAAAAGGGCTTTACAGCATATAACTGCACCGCACAAGGGCAAATAATACATACTGTAGAAATATTTCCTTGTAATAAACCCTTTTTAATCGCTGTATCAAACAGCACTTGCACTCTAATAACAAGAACGGTTTGCTGGAATGACAGAGCTGTACAATGGCAATTTGGATCCCCAGTCCGTGCACCAAGGTGTAATAGGATTGTTCTATTACCCAATCAGTAACCTCCCTACTGAACCCTGTTGTACATAAATGCTGTGGAACGATTCCTACCTATCCTTTCCTGCACTTATAAATCCTTTTTTCACAACAATCTAGTCTTTCCTATCACTGTCCCTAGCGCTTGCAAACATCTCTCCCTGCACTAAGTACACTGGTAAATGGCAAAATCTAAGATAGCTGATGCTATGTATAGGGTGTGGCATCACAGAGCTGGCTGGCTGCTGATTGGCTTCATGCATGGCATTATGGGTGATCCCACCTTCCCAGAGTTCCTTTCTCCATGTCCTCATTACCACGAATTGTGAGGAAATTCCTCACGGAATTCCTGAAATTCTGATCGAATTCCACTTCATCAGCTTCGATTCACTCATCTCTAGTGATTAGTCAAACTATTCAAAAAATTTGATTTGTAGGCCTGAAAATTGGTAAATGAAACTAAGATCTCCTGGGACTCCTGTCTTTTTTTATTTTATTTTTATATATTTTGTCATCCTCTCTAATTTTTGTTCTCTCTTTGCCCTCACCTTTCAAACCCTTAACCTTTACCCTTTAAAGATGGTGCCCTATAGCCAGGGGTGCCTGAAATGGCACCCTCCCCAAAAAAATGCAGATTCCTAATATTGCAGATCTGACTTTAGATTTTAGGCTTTTCATTGCAAAGCATAAAATCTATAGTCAAACTTCGGTAAACTCCTTTTCAAAACCCTGGAACATTTGGATTTTGCTGCAAATTTTGGGGCTTGTCCTCAACAAAACTTCCATTATGCGTATTATTATCTGTTGTGGTTGTTAGTGAAGGAATTAAAGGTCTATAGAAGGAAATTAACCCCTGCATATACTACATATTCACAAATGCAGTATATAAAATATACACATCAGCATCTACACATACACATCATATACACACACGCACTGCATATGTACACAAATACATTATATGGCATATACAAAATGTATCTACACACAAATACCACCATTAATTATTTTTCTAGAGAGATTCTGATTCTGATGGTGTGTTAGGTGATACACAAACATTTCTAACATATGCCATCCATTTACATATGTCCACACATATGTGGACAGAGCAGAGGTAGGGGCCCTAATGATGATGTGTCACAGTGTACTCCCTCAGGACATCGCCCACTAGGGTAGGTGTGTCCTTGATGTTAAATGTCCATGTGTGGAAATCATGGATGGACCAAAATTTTTACAGACATACTCTCTGACCCTTTTAAAGGCCACTGGCTCACATTATATTCTCAACATAATTCCCTTATATCACAAAGATCCCAACAATAAAGAGGGTGTCCAGTATTTAAAAAAACTGGCAACAATATGTGAAATAAACTCCTGGACAGGCCCTTTAATTTAAACCCCTTCCATAAAGTCCGATGCAATGTCTATCTATACTGAATAAGAGCAAATAGTTAGAATTACACCTAGTATACAGGGCAGGAGAAGTGGTACTGTGCAGTGTCCATATATACAAAATAAGAAAAGATGCTGAAGATTACACCCAGTATACAAGACATAAGAAGAGGTAATGTGCAGTGTCCATATATACCGAATAAGAGCAGATACTGAAAATTACACCCAGTATACAGGACAGAAGAAATGGTATTGTGCAGTGTCCATATATACAGAATAAGAGCAGATACTGAAAATTACACCCAGTATACAGGACTGGAAAAGTGGTACTGTGCAGTTTCCATATATACAGAATAAGAGCAGATACTGAGAATTACACCCAGTATACTGGACTGGAGATGTGGTACTGTGCAGTGTCCATACATACTGAATAAGAGCAGATATTTAAGATTACACCCAGTATACAGGACAAGAGAAGTGGTACTGTGTAGTGTCCATATATACAGAATAAGAGCAGATACTGAGAATTACACCCAGTATACTGGACAGGAGATGTTGTACTGTGCAGTGTCCATACGTACTGAATAAGAGCAGATATTTAGGATTACACCCAGTATACACGACAAGAGAAGTGGTACTGTGTAGTGTCCATATATACAGAATAAGAGGAGATACTGAAGATTACACCCAGTATAGAGGACAAGAGAAGTGGTACTGTGCAGTGTCCATATATACTGAATAAGAGCAAATATTTAGGATTATACCCAATATACAGGACAAGAGAAGTGGTACTGTGCAGTGTCCATATATACAAAATGAGAGCAGATACTGAGAATTACAACCAGTATACAGGACTGGAGAAGTGGCACTGTGCAGTTTCCATATATACAGAATAAGGGCAGATACTGAGAATTACACTCAGCATACAGGACAAGAGCCTTGGTGCTGTGCAGTATCCATTTATACAGAATAAGAGGTGAAACTGAGACACTGATATGGATACTCATGTCCAGATATTGAGGACACTGGTGCTGTGCAGTTCCCTACATACAGAATAGGCAAATGTTGACAGACACAGACTCACAGATAAACACACTACACTCACACACTTAGGGCTCATGTGTGCCAGACGGGTCCAAAGCACGGGCACGGACCACGTGCCCACTGTCTGTGGACTCATTCACTTGAATGGGGTCCACAATTCACATCCGACGATCTGCACCGCAAAAAAGTAATGCATGCACTACTTATTTGCGGTACGGAGGCACAGACACAAAACCCATGGAAGCACTCCTTAGTGCTTCTTTGGGCTTCCAATTCTTGCCTCCATTTCACAGCTGGCATACGGTCATGTGCATAAGGTCTTAGAGGTAGAATTATCAAGATAGGTGCTTTGTGCACCAGTCTTAATATCCCCTGCCCCACTGGAGGATGGTGCAGGGGATATCAATAGCCTCCTACAGTCTGTTCAGGGGATCATCCTGCAGTTCATGCACCTAACCAGAAATCTACATTTCAGAGCTGCTTTAGATTTCTGGATTCATTTACACCAGAAAATTGACGTAAATGAAGATAAATTCATTGGGGCAGCTGACCATTCCCCCTTCCTGCCAATGCCGTGCCTTCTTTAGGGAGTCCGAGAAATTTGCCAATTTTCAACAACTTGCAGTTAAATCGCTGCAAAGACATAGGATTTCAGGCGCAAGGAAATTGATGAATCTCTCTTTGTGTTCGGGTACTCGGTCGGAACACATATCGATATTCGTGCGCTCGGCCGAGCACCCAAGTGTAATGGAAGTCAATAGGAAAACCAGTCACCCCCTGCTCGGATGAGGGAGGGTGCCTGGTCCATTGGAAAAGGTCAGAAAGTGACAGAAACAGCATGGAAATGGATCTGGAACAGCATGGGGACCATGCCTGGGTGCATCTTGGAACCATATTGTCCAAGTTGTCTGCCACTTTTACATAGCGACAAAATCACGACCCCCTAAAAAAAAAAAAAAAAACATTTTTAGAGGTAAAATTGTCAGGAAACATTCTTTCCTGTATATTCAATTGTATATACAGTGCAAATGCTGGCAAAAATTACAAGGAAGAAGCACTTCAATACAGCCTGTATATCACATTAAGCTCAACCTTATTCACATGGTGCTACAATTGTTCAGGTACACTGCTGAAATCATAAAGCCTATGCACTAAGTAAAAGGCTGCCAAAAATTACAAGGAACCGGCACTCCAATATGCCCTTTATTACACATAAAGGAGGGCATCATACACACCCTTGAAAAATGATCATTGATGGCCTACTGGTGACCCTCAAAAACATTTGGAGCAAGGGCGTGCTGGTTACCCTCTTAAACATTATAGTTGAGGGCCTTAAGGTGAGCGGACCCTATAAAAAATTGTAGTGAGGGCCTGAAGGTGAGAGAACCCCATAAGACATTGCAGTGATGGCCTACAGGTGATTAGACAGTATAAAGCATTGGAGGTGGGGGACTGAAGGTGAGCGAACCCCATAAAACATTGCAGTGATGGGCTACAGGTGAGCAGACCGCATAAAGCATTGGAGGTAAGGGGCTGAAGGTGAGCGAACCCCATAAAACATTGCAGTGATGGCCTACAGGTGAGCAGACGGTATAAAGCATTGGAGGTGAGGGACTGAAGCCTAGCAAACCCCATAAAACATTTTTTTTGCGGTGAAAAGGGTGCATCTGAATCTTGTGGATTGAGTACATTATAAAGCATACATTTAAATTGTGTTTTTGTTCCTCATTAGCTCAGTTTTCCTCTGGTGGAGTGGAGAAGTCAGGGGCAATCCAGGCCTTGTTCATTTTTATCTGAGTCAACCTGTCAGCATTGTCAGTGGACAAGCGGATACGCTTATCTGTTATGATGCCACCAGCAGCACTAAATACACACTCAGACAATACGCTGGCGGCAAGGCAGGCCAGCACCTAAAAGGTGTAGAGCGCAAGCTTGTGCCATGTGTCTCAGCTTTTGTGTAAGTTGTAAGGCACTGAGGGATCATTTAGGACGCTGACACGGTCTGCAATGTATTTCTTCGCCATCTTCTAAAACTTTTCCCTCCTTGTAGCACTAGGTCGCGATTCAGGGTGAGGTTGCTGGCGGGTGTCATGAAAGTGTCCCATGCTTTGGAAAGTGTTGCACTGCCTCTGTTGGAACTACTGTGTGTTCGCCTTGTCTCCCTTCCTGTAATGCAACGTGAATGGGATTCTAAAATGGAGTCTCTCTTGTATTATAAGTATATTTTAGAATAATATTAATAGAGATGCTGACCTTTGCAATGTTTAATGGAATGTTGGTTATCAGACAGTGAGACGTGGTTCTTATCAAGAGCCAAAACATCCTGGCGGAGTTGGCCCCTCCTGACTGGATGGATGGCTTGTTTACTGACAACGCCTCCCAGGTGCCCACGGTGGGCATGTGGGATGCAAGTCATGGTTGTGTAACGAGAACTGGTATATAGCCTTGGGAGGTTTCCTTGGTCAAGTGTGCACAAATCTGATTCACTAGATGAGGACGCTTGTCTAGTTGAAGATTCCCGTCACATCGGACTCGGGAGACTCCTGAAGCTTATGCCGATGCGTCATAATCATTGACTGCTTGACGGTGAAGTTAGTGTTATTTCTGCTGAAGTGCTATTCTTATATATGCTGACCTTATATAAGTGCTATATGCTATTTTTGAGTTTAATATGTAGTGTACGGGAGTTGTAATGCCCGTCACTACAGAAGGGTCACTTGTGTGTTGTTGTTCCCCTCAGGAGTTGGGGAAGCTGGTATAAGTCCTATTCATAAAATGCAATGTAATGTAATGCTATGTAATTCCCTGTTACTGTGTTATTGCTATATTCAGGCCTGCTAGGGATGTCATTCCAGCTCTAGTCACTAGAGGGAGCTAGGGAGCCCTAGTTTATATAAGGCCCAGGCAGGGAAGGGAAATTCAGTTTAGACGGTGTCTAAGACAGAGTGCAGGCCATGGGCCTGTGGAGGAGTGCAGACCCTGGAGTCTGTGAAGGCCACATGTCACGGGCCTAGGCAGGTCAGCAGGAGTCAAGCTGAGGCAATCCTTAGAGCAAGAGGTACTGTAATGTCAGAGGAGGTACGCAGCAAACTGGAGATTCAAGGATATAGCCAGAAGTAGGGCATTGGGGCCTTGAAGTATAATTGCCAGTCAGGACAAGCCAGGAAGAAAGTAAGGTTCGCCTGCAATTCAAAAGTCCTGTTATTTAACCCTCTGTTTACCTTGCTGGATATAAGCCTGCTGTAATTGAGATCGTACCAAAGCCAATTGTCTGCAAAGAACTGTTTAAGAGAGTGCCTTCTGTATTACCACTGTTTCAGTAAAGTTGGAATTCTGTTTCAAGATACAAGTCTGCACCTCCATTATTCCTACTATAAATATGGTGTGCCACCGTTTACTGGCACTGGCGTCACGAAACATCAGGGACTTAGCCATAGGCACGTTAATCTACAACACCAAGGGCACCTCACCTTGCACCTGGCTGTGCCCTTCAGAACCCAGAGAGTGCCCCAGAGGAACAGCGTGCCGGCCTCTCCATCACTGGCATTCCCCAGGTTAGTCCCAAACTTTGCTATGACTTGGGGATGCTACAAATACATACTGAATAAATTACTTATTCTTTATGTGTCTGGTTTTATTGTCATTTAACTATTCCCGAACTGTAAGCAAAACATTTTTGGTGTCAGAAGTGGGATAGTTTGTGACAATGACCAGTTTTTTTAAGAGAAAACAAGCTGAAGCTCTCCCCATAGCTAGTGATGTTATTCCAGGATGGGAGCAGACTCTATATTCTGTCCTAGCTAAAGAGTGAGGAAAAGGTACTGGACTTGGAGAGAATTGGGATGGACAGCTGCATGATTATTCACCAGCAGATGTTTCTAAATGTATGTCTAGAATAACTATGCAGAAAGGAGATGAGTACAAATCCTCTGTAGAAAGGGTTGGTTGTTGTTGAGTGCATATAGATTTATGGATTAACAAAATAGTGCTCTGAAAACTAAAGTAGCTGAATTGGAACAGCAAATAGCTATGATAGGAGCACAAGAAAGTTTGCATAAATGTCAATCAACAGCAGCTGCTGGCTGATAAGATGGTTCAGTATAAAAACATAGCAGAAAAAGCTGGATGTCGGGTAGCCCAGTACAAATATAGGAAACGGTTAAAGGTGCCTCTTTACTCCTGTTTTCTGTGCGTTTGTCTGAAATACTGCTGTTGAGATGGGCCAGTCCCAGTATTATAAAAAGAAGAATATACAGCCCCTAGCTAGTAGCAAGGGAAGAGGGAGATTATAGGATGTGATATTAATGGAGAACTGAAAGTTGAGTGAGGAAACAGAGCAGTGTCAGGATGTTAATTGATGGCACTAGCAAGAAAGAAAGCGGCCGAGTGTCTACAATCAGAAAGGTGTTAAATGTTCAGAAATGAACTGGTTAAGTTTTGTTTTGTTACCATAAGTGTGTCCAGATAGGAAAGATCCGTAGCTCTAGCATTAGAGATCATAGCAGTAAAGGATGGTCAGTTAATGGATAGGTATTGTACCTAGTGTGTGCCAGTAGATGTGTGGTTAGGACTAAGAAGATGAAGGCGTTAGAAAGATATCCCTGTTGAAGTAGTTCTGCTTTCCAGACTGTGAGAATCTGTAGAAAACTTAAAGAAAGTCTCGTATAGTCCCGTCCCCCTGTGTTTATCTCGAAGTCTCAGGAAAGCTGAGTGAATCCTTGGGGCTGTGGTGGGATTCACTTTCCCCGCCTTTAGCAGAGAAACATTCCTAAGATAAGAGAAGCAGGCAAAGAGAAAGGGAGGGAATCCTGCAGAATAAGTGATGTTATATGTGTAATAACATTATACAAGACGAAGAATTGTTTAATAATTTTCTTTCTTCTTTCCCAAGCAGCGTAATGTGGGAATCCAGCTTTTAATAAACATTATTATATATGTGCAACACTAACTAAGACCACGTGGCATATAGGAAGATTTGGGTTTAACAAAATTACTGTATGATTATAACTTTATGCTGTTTTTTTATAAGATTTGATTAATCACAGAGTGAAGACCAGAAGACATTGGAAAACACTGCACAACAGCGACATAGACCATGAGCAATTCTGGGTGTGGTGTGTCTGTTTCCAGGAAAGCTGTGTTTGTTTGTGCTGCAAGTTTGTGGCTAGGTTGGAAGACAAATGATTCAGTGAAATGTGAATGGGTATGGCTCTGAGTTGTAGTTAAGTCGAATATGTGTGAAAACTGATGGATATTTTAGCAGAGCTGTGTATGCAATTCATATTTTATTTTATGTAAGGGCGTGGTTATGAGCTGTTTGTGAAAATGAATACATGAAAATGTGAATACGTATGGAGCACGATATTTGTTTTCATATAATATGCGCATTGACAATTTTATTTTATTTTTCTTGGAAGATTTTTGATTTTTATTGGTACCAAAAGTGTTGATTGAGCTCTACATTTTTTTTTTTTTTGTTAAAGAAGTCAATGAAACGTTTATGGGCCCTTCATGTGTCTATGCCTGTATTGTCAGATCTGTTCGTTTAATGTTTGTAGTTCCGTGTTATATGTTAAATGTTTGTGCTAACATCAGAGATCTGTCCACACAGACGGTTCAGACAAAATTGACCAAGCAAGAGAAGATCAGAGAGTCCGACTGGAAGGGTGGACTTAGATGACTCAGAGGGAGGGAGGAGGATTGGGGTGGATGTTACAGACAACAACAGCCTTTATGCCCATCCCTGGTTATAAGACACTCCCATGAAAGATGAGAAGTGGATGGGAAGGTAGTACACTCCCTTTCAACAGAGCCCATCCATATTAGATTTGTCCCTAACCAAGATATGGCTTAAAGAAAATACAGGTCCTCCTGTTTCAGCGGAGATGATAGTAAAAGGTCCAGACAATGTGGTGATTACCATGAAACCAGGACAGGAAGGATACAATTTTACCCGGTCGGGAATGTATATTTACGAGACTAATGTTTTCATTATTTTCCTCAGCTGCTATTGCCAACCGTGAGTTTCTTACTGGCTGTTATATGGATATGGAACAACCAGGGAACCATGAAAGTGGGGCTTCGAGCAGAAGAGACTTTATGGAAAACAAAAGAGAACTTGTGGCTGTTTCTAGCCAAGAGTCTGAACCTGACAGATTTTTGCCTTCGGACAACTATGTCTGCATCAAATATTTTGGAAACTTGTTTGGTCGCAATACCTACCCCCATTGATATATGGACACAATTGTTGCGTATCCAACTAAATGATACTGATCTAACAGAAAAAGATATTATATATGGACATGTTAACCCTTATTATGCATGCTTTAATTGTTCTACTTATGAATATTTGCAGGAGAATATGATAAGAATCATTACTGGACTCGTTGCTGCTGCAAATGTCTGTTATAGTTTTACATGTGATGAAAAACTAATGCCATCTTGTATACAAGCGAAAATACAGAATCAAAGTAAACCTTCCATCTGTAATAGGAAGGTGAATAGTTGTAAGAAAATAGTATCGGGAAGAAATATGCAATGTAATATAACCACAGGACTATAGCTAAACTAGCTTGCTTTATGGTAAAACAAATTAATGTTACTAGTACAATATTACAGGATATATTGTTAGATATACAATCATATAAAAAAGCAATTTTACAAAATAGAGCTACTATTGATTACTTATTATTGCAACATGGTATAGGATGTGTTACTTTTGCTGGAATGTGTTGTTTCAATTTATCAGATCATTCAGATAGCATCAAAAATAAAATAGGTCAATTAGAAGACATGGTAAAACACATCAAACAAGATGTAAACCAAGGGTGGTGGGATTGGCTTTTCAGTTGGCTGCCTGATATAGGACAGATAAGATACATTATTGGAGTGATATTTACCATCATTGCAATATTGGTAGGTATATGTTGTTGCATACAATGCATTCCATCCTTTTGTGCCATGATACCAAAAATCACAGAAAGACAAAAGGTTAATGTTGCCTATGGGACTTATAATGTTCCATGAGAGACTCCAAGAGTGGAAATGTAATGCAACGTGAATGGGATTCTAAAATGGAGTCTCTCTTGTATTATAAGTATATTTTAGAATAATATTAATAGAGATGCTGACCTTTGCAATGTTTAATGGAATGTTGGTTATCAGACAGTGAGACGCGGTTCTTATCAAGAGCCAAAACATCCTGGCGGGAGTTGGCCCCTCCTGACTGGATGGATGGCTTGTTTACTGACAACGCCTCCCAGGTGCCCACGGTGGGCATGTGGGATGCAAGTCATGGTTGTGTAACGAGAACTGGTATATAGCCTTGGGAGGTTTCCTTGGTCAAGTGTGCACAAATCTGATTCACTAGATGAGGACGCTTGTCTAGTTGAAGATTCCCGTCACATCGGACTCGGGAGACTCCCTGAAGCTTATGCCGATGCGTCATAATCATTGACTGCTTGACGGTGAAGTAAGTGTTATTTCTACTGAAGTGCTATTCTTATATATGCTGACCTTATATAAGTGCTATATGCTATTTTTGAGTTTAATACATACTGAATAAATTACTTATTCTTTATGTGTCTGGTTTTTATTGTCATTTAACTATTCCCGAACTGTAAGCAAAACACCTTCCTCGGTTGCCTAAGGAAGTATGGACTCTGGCAGCTGCATTGTTAGATGGAAAATTTTGGAGCAATCACTCAACAGGTACCTTCTGGCATTGCATGGTTTTAGTCTTCCTCTCCACCACAGGAATGAGAGATGAGAAGTTCTCTTTGTAGCAGGGGTACAGAAGGGTGAACACCCAGTAATCTGTGTTACATAAAATGCGTATAACGCGATATGTATTGGCTTGCTGTAATGTACTGGAGACAGAAAAATGCAAATTTTCGGCACTACACTAGGCCACAGATAATGACATTTTTACAATATACACTGTATTGGCTTGCTGTAATGTACTGGAGACAGAAAAATACTAATTTTTGGCACTATACTAGGCCACAGATAATGACATTTTTACAATACAAATCACGGAGGGGCAATAACATTGGTTTGCATCTAAATATGACAGGAAATCACGGAACAATATAGACGCTTAAAATATGTCAAAAACTAAACACTCAAGCTCGATGCGTTTCTTAAATCATCAGGAGCATAGGTATTGCTAAGAAACGCGTCAAGCTTGAGTGTTTGTCTGTGTCTGTATGTCCTGTTTTTCTTGGGTGCCCCTGCGTCCCACCACACAGTCAGTCCGGTCCTGTACCTTTGCTGCACGCTCTACGCGTTGTTTCTGCATGCATTGGGGGATCGGTCAGACTGTGTTTCCTAGTGCACTTTTGGTGCAGTGCTGATACGCATCTCAGGGAATCCCACCTCTATATGCCTCAGCCGCACGCTCTGTGGGCTTGTGGCTTCCTTTGTTGGCACCCTTTTCTCTATGGTACCTCGTCATTTAGGGTGAGTGTCAGTCTGGTCTCGTCCTGTACCAGGGCTGCGTGCTTTTGTCACGCTATACTACTGACCCTGGGGAGCGACCAGACTGAGACCACTATCACTACAGACTGAGACCGTTGCCACTTCAGTCCGCACAGGGTCTCTTGTCGTTTGACATTTGAGGTTTGCCATTAGATAGGTTGCATGTGAGTCAGCCCTGTGCGACCCACTTGTTCCTGGTACACTCCAGGGTACACATATACAACCGTCATAGTGGACATACTATATGTTTAATTGTATTGCCCAGGTGGGCCCATTCGATTTTAGTGTATTAGTTTTTGACATATTTTAGCGTCTATATTGTTCCGTGATTTCCATTTTTACAATACACACTGTATTGGCTTGCTGTAATGTACTGAATACAGAAAAATAAAGATTTTCAGCACTACACTAGCCCAGAGATAATGTAATTTTTACAATACACACTCTATTGACTTTCAGTAAGGTACTGGATACAGAAAAATACTGATTTTGGCACTACACTAGCCCAGAGTTAATGTAATTTTTAGAATACATATTGTATTGGCTTGCTGTAATGTACTGGATACAGAGAAATACAGATTTTTGGCACTACACTAGCAAAGAGATAATGTAATTTTTACAATACACACTGTATTGGCTTCCAGTAAGGTGCTGGATACAGAAAAATACAGATTTTTGGCACTACACTAGCCCAGAGATAATGTAATTTTGACAATGCACACTGTATTTGGATGTAGTTCTAAATTGGATACAAATTTGTCCCAAATAAAATGTATTCTTTGCGTGAATACTGTATATACGGTTACGGCCTAGACGCACACACAGATGTGCCCAAAACTAGTTAACTATGGCCAAAATATAAATCACACTCTGCTGGAGTAATTAATATAACGTTTGCAGATTGAATGCACACACGGATGTGGCACAAGCTAGGTTAATTTCCAGAAAAATAATTTCTCTGATGGTGCAGTGTATATCTCAGTAGCAGGTACACTGTAGTGAATAAGCCCCTTTTATAATATCTGCCCAACACACTGCTTTATGATGGCATATTGTAGATGTCACTAATCTGAAATCTTTCTGTGTTTTAGAAGTTATAACCGCAATTTTCAAGCCCTGCACTCTCTGTTCCTTCCTGGTGAAGCCTGTCCCTGATAGTGCTAAAGCAAACCCCTTCTTAAAAAAATAAATAAAAAGGTGCTGCACTGCTGTCAAACACACACTCTAGTCCTTAAAAGGACTGTTAGGTCTTTCAATAAGCTTTTGGAGTGAAATCAATAAGTTTAGAGCAAAATGCTATCTGTCCCTGCCTACTGTCTGCTCTCCCTGATGCTGAATGAGCTGAGTGCCGGATCTCAGCTCCTATATGAAATGGTATCACATGTTCTGGCCAGCCAATCAGTGTAAGTCTTACAGCTAAAATGGCTATGGCCTTACACTGAGGGAATTACTTACCTGGACCTTGATTGGCTGCTTAGAAGGTGCCAAATTTATATTTTAATATAGAAAAATCACAGCTCACCCATAGTAGGAGCATGGACCTGATAAGGCTGCTCCAAAAATTCCAACAACAGAGAAAAGTCCAGTTCACTGTGTAGTAAAATCACAGACACTTATTCGATCATCCAGGTAAAGACAGTGCAAGACACAAAATAAACCAACGCATTTCGGATTTTAAACAGCAGGACTCTTTCGCATTTTAATAGTGTGGGTGTTTTAAGAAGTGGTGGTGCAACTGATGTTTACTTTTTGCATTATTTATTTTTATTCGCCCTATAAGACACATCTGCCCATAAGACATACCTAGGTTTTAGAGGAAGAAAATAAGAAAAAAATAAACTAATCAGACCCCCAAAGTTAAGCAGACCTTAGTTCAGAGCCCCAATGTTAATAAGACCCCAGATCAGACAACCAATTAGACCTCAGATCAGACCCACATTGTTAATCAGATCCACAATCTTACCTCATATCAGACCCCCAATGTTAATAATCAGACCCCCATCAGACTTCATATCAGACCCCAATCACACCACAGATCAGACCCCCAATATTAAACAGACCCCAGCTCCATTGCTAATCAGACCTCAGATCATACAAAAAATAAAAACTCACCACTCCTAATCTCCAGTACTCTTCCTGATGTTTTGTACACTGGTGGAGGACAACATCAGATGCCACACTGACAATCCTCCCTCAGATGACACCGGAGACTGGACAAGACAGAACAGTGACAGGAAACTGAGCCAGTTCTGGCCACCATTCCCGAAGTTCATTGGTTCAGTATGTGCTGGGGAAAGGCCACAGTCAATTAGAAATTAATTCAAATTAAAAAAATATATATTTTCTTAAATGGACAGCTGGGCAGGACTACGAATATCAAACAGAACAATTAAATTTTTAGTAAGGGAGCGGAACTGCATCACTTTTCCATAATGACAAGACCATTTATTATAGATGCTTACCTGGCAAAAAGTCCAGCTGATGGCATACTGGAGAATTTTTTTGAGAAGAGTTACATTATGGGGAAGGCACAGAATTGTAGACACCTGGGCCAAAAGTCCAATGGATAAGATATGTATAAAACTGTGGCTGACAGCATAGAGAATAATAAAATTTTAGAGAATTCAATTCTGGGTAATGTACGTAACTGTGCCAATACACACTGGCCAAAAGTCTAATGGATGGGATATGGTAAAAACTGTGGCTAATTTAATAGAGAAGAATTACATTTTAAAGGAGTCTTTTTGTTTTAGACCGCTCAGATCAGGTTACAGACTCTTTGCCCCTTATTACTATAGTACCTTTCTTTTATTCATCCGTGGTCCAGATGATGAAAAAGATATTTTTAAACAGTCTGTAAATGAGTCGCTGAAGGTGCCCAGGTGTGGCGTTACTGGGCGATCTGCCCAGAAACACGCCTCTTTCTGCCCTGTGGCCCACCCTCTGTCCTATTACCTCCTCCAGCGACAGAACAACATGGGATGGATGTCTTTAGTTGGCCGGCGCATGCGCAATATGAAAAGCTGTTCCTCTGCCCATAACGTGCAGAGCAGTGCGCATAGCGCCGGCCAACTAAAGACATCCATCCCGCCATTGTTGTGCCGCTCGGCTGGAGGAGGTAATAGAACAGAGGGCGGGCCAGAGAGTAGAAAGAGTGTTTTTCTGGGCACATCGCCCAGTAACGCTGCCCCTGGGCACCTTCAGCGGCTCATTTACATACAGTTTAAAAGTCTCTTTTCATCTTCTGGACCACCGACGAATAAAAATGGTACTATAGTAAAGAGGGGCACAAGAGTCTGTAACCTGATCTGAGTGGTCTAAAATGCTCAGATTAGGTGAAAGACTTCCTTTAATCTCTTAAGGACACAGAACGCATGTACATCCTGTGTCCGGTCTTTAAAGATGGTGCCCGCTCCTGCTCCATGCGGGCGCCTTAGCCGCGGGTGTCCGCATGGTTCTTGTAGAAGACACCCGCGGCTAATGTCTGCGACTGGCAGCGATGCCGATCGCGGACATTTAACCCTCAGATGCCGTGGTCAATCCTGACCACGGCATCTGAGTGCGCACAAACTGAAAGTTTTACTTTCGGTTTGCGCTCCGGCTCCCCCGTGTGGCGATCGGAGGAGCCGGAGCATGCCTGTAGTAGCCTGGGTCTCTATGAATGAAACCCAGGCTGCTCTGTAGTATTTCCTATGGAGCCTTGCCTGTAATAGGCTTCATAGGAAATATGCGATTTTTTCATATATTCCAATGCTATTGCATTGGAATATATGAAAATCGCAATCAGATGATTGTAAGTTATAGTTCCCTATGGGAACTATATTCCCTATGGGAACTATATAAAAGTGTAAAAAAAAAAAGGAAAAAAAATAAATAAAAAAAACCCATAAATGTTCAAATCACACCCCCCTTTTGCTAAAATAAAAATTAAAAAACTAAAAATTTTTTAAAAAATACACATCATGGGTGTCGCAATGTGCGAAAACGCCCATAGTATAGAAATATAAAAAAATATTCCCCATACGTCAAACAGCAAAACGGAAAAAAGCGTCCAAATGGCGGATTCGCCATTTTTGGTCGCTTCATTTTCCACAAATAATTACATAAAAGGTGATCAAAAAGTCATACACACCCCAAAATGGTATCAATAAAAAGATAAGATTATGACGCATCAAATGAGCCCCCATACAGCTCTATACATATAATTACAAAAAAATTATAGGGGTCAAAACATGGTGGCAAAAAATTTAAACTGATTTTTTTTCCCACTTTTGAATTTTTTTTCACTATCAAAACGCAAGAAAACCTATAAATATAGAGTATCTCCGTATTCGTACTGACCTGTAGAGTAAAAGTAACCAGTCAGTTTTATCGCACATCGAACGTCGGAATTTAAAAAGCCGCAAAACTGTGGTGGAATTGCTTTTTTGGAATTTGGAATTTTTTTCTCGCTTCCCACTACATCATATACAATATTAAATGGTGGCATTAGAAAGTACAACTTGTCCTGCAAAAAAGAAGCTCTCATATGGCTATGTGAACCAAAAAATAAAAAAGCAATGGCTATGGGAAGGCAGGGGGCGCAAAACAAAAACTCAAAAAGTACAAAACCTCCGGTCCTTAAAGGGTTAAGGAAAATTTCATTTTGTTGAAGGTGCGGAACTGTGTCACTATGGACACCTGACCAAAAAGTCCAGCTGAGGGGATATGGCAAAATGGCTGATGGCACAGAAAAAAATTCTATTTTAGAGAAGATATACATTTTGGGGAAGGTGTGCAACTGCTCCACACTGAAAGTGGACAATGCATTTAAATAGACAAGTCTGTTTATTTGTTTATTCATTCATTCATTTATTCATTTTAATCTGTAGTATTGACATTTCTTCAGCCAGCAATAGAATAAGTTGACTATTTCCATTTTAATAAATACAACTAAAATCATTTTAAGGACCCAGACACATAACAGAATAATTTTCTGCTTTTTCAGCACATTTTCAGTGTGGGTTTTTGTGGAGAGGTCACGCCTGATTTTTTAAATTTTAAGGGTATTAAAGCATTAAATATTTATTATATTAAATTCATATTTATTTTGCATACATCTACATGTGTTCATTTTAAGTGATAATGGACAAATGGTGCATATTCTTATATGACAACATTCAGAAAATACATGTTACAGTGTTTAAGGTTTTTTAGTCGTTCTTAGAATATCTAGTAAACATTGTCTAAAAAGTTGTCATGACAACCTAAATTAGGTAAAAGGAGCAAGTCCAAATTTAGAAAATACCAGCTCAATCATCCTCATTGGTAATGATATTACATACAGAACAATGCAAGATGTCAGCAGTACAAACCTCCTGTCAGTGGGCAGGAAATGCCCTTAAGCAAATAAGTTTAAAAAAATGTTTAAAGCAATGAAGAATAATGAGGCAGAACTTTTCAGGATTTTGTCTGTTTGACATTTATAGAAGATGTGATATATTATAAATTTGCATTATGTGTGATTTTTGGAAAGGTTTAGGGATAATTAAGAAAATATGATTCTGTACAATGTATGACATTACTGTTCTCTGTAGTGTTTGACATGTGCTGCTGTGGTTCCTTAGCAAAATTCTAATATTTTCAAAGGGCACGTCTTAGGATTGATAAAATTATGATTAAGTTATTCTTCACAGGTTAAAAGTTGATTTACTAGAGCGCAGAATAATAAAGTTAGTGGAGCGTTGTTCTGAGCATGAGATCGACAGTACTGTGGAATACTTTAAAAACAGAACTTTTAAAGCTCCCGAGTAAGCAAAGAGTTAGGAAATGTACACAGTTCTTAGAGCTCAGATATGAAAGAAAATGAGACATATCTTTTTTCTGCTTTTGTTGGCAATTTTTTCAAATATGCCTGGATTTTTTCTTACTATTATAGGACATCATGGTATATTTAACCATTAATTGCACATCAGAATTATTGGCATCAGGGGTATAGCTATAGAAGATACACAGGTAGCACCTCCAACACATACAGTATGTAGAATTAAAAGGGTTGTGCAGCCTGTTTGTATTAATGACCTATCCTCAGGCTAGGTCATCAATATACAGTATGCCGCCTGTACAAGCCCTTTAAGTTTAATTAGAGGCACATTGTAAATTATGGGAGAAGCGATCAAACAATCACATGCTAAAATCCTCTAATAGGACTAATATTAAGTGTACAAAAGAAGTAAAACAAAGTTTTTAAAAATTTCAAAAATGAAAATATATCAACAATTCAAATCATGGCATTTCAGCATTTTCAAAATAAAAATAAGCAATAAAAAGAAAGATTATTAGTGTCATCACATCCCAAAACACCAGTACTATTAAAATATAAATGCATTTGGCAGCTTCAAAAAAAATAAAAAATTCTAGTAAAAGTGGTCAAAAAGTCATACACACAAAATACATAAAACTACAGATACAGAGCCCTGACTCAGCTCCATAGACATAAGTATAAGAAAGTTACGTTTTTATTTCTTTAAATTATTAAAACACAAGAAAAACTATAAACGTATGGTATTACTGTGATCCTAATGACCGGCAGAATTAAGTTAACTTGTCAATTTTGTCGCATATGGAACGGCGACAACACAAAACCCATAAAAATATGGCAGAATTGCATTTCTGTTCACATATCCCTCATACAGCTAATTGAACAGAAATTTTTTTAAAAAGTTGTCTCCAGGACAACTGGAGACAATAAACAAAAAAAAAATTTAAATCACTGCACGAGAAGCTGCTGATGTAATTGTATAAACTTTTTACTAAACTATTTTAAATACTTTGATATTGAACTCTACCATCTTACACATGAGATGTATGTTTGACATAAATTAATTCTGACATTAAGAATTAATGATTATATGTCATTAACAAAATCTAAAGACTGTGTCTGTTTTGCTACAGTCTCAAATATCATTAAAATAAAAAAAATCAACCAATTCCAACAGTCAATAAGGAAACAGTAAAGCACATATATTGTCTTTTCACCTGACATTATTGAATGCAATGAACCAGCGCATTGATTTCTGTTTTTCAGATAGTTTTCCATGTTGAAAAGTTTCTGACATTTTCCAACTTCTTTTGAAACTTTATTTTTATGCCTTTTGTAACTTTTTGTACTGACTTTTCCATGTATGTGTTATTTCACTTAGTATTGTTTTATAACCATTACCAATATTAAACCCCCAACCATTCAAATAAAACTTTTTTATTAGAGATGTTGTATTCATATTTCAGGTTATTACAATAGGTGCCTTAAGAGTATTTTAGCACTCTAGTGATGTAACTGTATTCCAGTGATCATAATGTTTTATTTTTTTCTACATTTTGGGTTATATGTCCTGCATTAATTAATGTTATTTATTGAGTACAAATAACATGTTAAATTTATTCCATTTGACATGATGATACAGCTTTGAAGCAGGAGATACAAGCACATATGTGAGCCCGAGCTAATGGAAGAAGTTGCAGGGGAGAGCAACTGTTATTAAATGGGTTCTCTGAGCATTTTGTCTAATTATAGACTGGTGCTAACCCGTGAAGAGAAGCTTTTTTACATAGAACTTACACTCCCTTGCTCCCCCAATATTGCTATCTGCACTGCACTGCCTCACACTGCAGGCTTTTCCACCCAGCTCCCGACTGGATGTGGCATATTATTTTCCTATTTGACTGAATTGACTATAATACAGACTAAGTGCCTGGAGAACCCCTTTAAATAGTGGCATTTCCTATACTCGTGTGTGTGTGTGTGTGTGTGTTGGGGGGGGGATAAAGGGCTTGTATCATCAGAGAAAAGCTCTGTAAGAATGCCAACTTTGCGCCTCCCTTTCCCTCCGGCAAAATTAGCTTGATAAGAAATGCAGTTTTAAATGGTCATCCATGTAAAACATCAGTGACTGCAGCCTGCCATAATGTGAGCTTCCTGGCTTATAGAATGGATCCTTAATGAGGGATCTCCTCAAATTATGTTGCTATACAAACCTATAACTTTCTTTACCCAGTTGACAGACTTTAAGGGTGGGTGCTTCATTGGACTGAGAGAAGCAGTGTGGCTTGTTTCAGTGAATTCCTGCTATCCAGGCCATTCTTACCTAGCTGTTAAGTGGTGTTGGGAGCAGTGGTTACATGAGGATATGCACACATGACTACCAGGCTGTGGACAACCCATATAGACCACCAATAGAGAGGATCATTTGATCCACCCACAAGCATTAGCAGTTCACCCAATGTTGTTGTCCACCATCCAGACACAGGTGACATCTTCATTACATATACTACATATTACACATACAGGAGCAGTTCAGTAGAGCTCATAACATTTACAGTGTCTATCATCCTATAGGCTCGCCACTATTGATGTTGTCAGTCTTTTTATTAGGATTCACCATGAGAATGCCATAGCAGCAATAGAAATGTTACTGCAAAAACCAGATAAGAGTGAGACTAGAACTGGTACAGCGATGGGGATGCCAATGGCCCCAACATTTGCCACTGTAATTTATTTTTGGCTATGTGGGGGGAACACTATGTTTATAATATTAAAAATCTGTTCAAATACTGGGGACAAGGTTTATCTTCTTGTTGAAATACAGTCTTATGGTAGATTATTATAAAGTCTATTAGAAAGAACTGAATATATTAGAAGCTGACCCAGATTAAAAAAATTAAACCGTTTTTACATACCACTAGTTTCTTTTAGGCGATACAAATCTCCGTGATGAACTGGTACCTGGTGGATTTCAAGACAGTCGTACGAATTGGTTGAGGAAATTTATGCCAAAAGGTAACCACAGATGTGGCCATGTGAACATTTTCACTCAATGAATGGTAAAGGGTCAATCAAATTTATGAGAGAAGTTTATGGGGCAGATCGTACCTCAGTTAAGTTTGCAGGTATGCAAACGGTGCAAGCACCACAAAGTGGAATTAATCACTTTACTAAACTCCTACAAGATTAAGCTCTGTGAATACTGAAATCATATATGTTATGTTTTTTATGTGATAGACACATGTTTAGTCTGCATAGACAGGGAAAGGAAGATAAAAAGTGAATTTCTGTCTCCTTCCATTAGGCCTTGAGAAAGCATCTGTGCACATGAAATGTTAGTTGGCCATCCTGTGTGTGTTGAATTACCTTTTTTTTTTTTTTACCTGCTATTGAGCTAATAATGACCCCATGTTTGGTTAGTGATTAGTGTGATGATTTTTCTACATATGGAATGTTTTGAAGTTTCATTTTTCTTACACTGAGCACCATCGTATACCCATTGTGGAGCTAGATAAGACATAAACAAAACAAAGGAGTCGTTATTGCCCAAAGTACAAAAATACTAAATTCTTTATTACAATGATTGATAAAAGCGATTAAAAAAAATGAATGTCACCAAAGAGAAATATGTGGCAGCTCCGAGAAATAATTCAGTACATAAATTGTGCACAACATGGGTTAAAAATATGGTAAATACCCTAGTATATAATAACACATAACAAATATCTGTGTTTCAGGGAAAATTGTGCTAGACTTCTAATATCAGAAATAAATGAATAGAGACACTAAAAAGGAGAAAGAAAAAAACAAGGATTGTCCTCTCCTATATGGACGAGACGTCCGAGGGCCCTTAAAACTGATTCGGGAGACCTGGGAGGGAAAAGGTGACCCCTCAGGAGTCTCCGTGGTTGAATATGTCCAAAGATTTTGGGACAAGATGGAGTCCCTCATGGCCATGATGATGAAAAACCTCTCAAAGGCACAGGCCAAGCAGAAGGCCTGGTATGACCAACACGCCAGAGATCGGTCATACCAAGAAGATTAGAAGGTATACACCCTACTCTCTGTTAGGCAGAACAAATTGCAGGCCGCCTGGAAGGGGCCAATCACCATTCTGAAACAAGTGAACCTATTCACTTACCTAGTGTTTATACATCATGGGTATGTCAGATAAGTATAGTATTTCACCCAGTATTTCACCCAGTATTTCATTTACAGTATACTTATATAAGTAGATATATATATAATATATTGATTGATATATATATATATTGATTAAGTGTGTGGTTGTGTAAGTGTGACTTAAGATTAAGTGACTTCAGATTCAGGGACTGCAGTGGGGGACTGAAATTCGTCAGTTCTTGTTACTACATTATATTGTATTTTTTTGTTTTTGTGGTGTAATCCCCATTAGTATGTCTTGCACAATTGACAATGCCGTCCAGTGCACATCTTGCATGATGTATGCAGTCCTGGAACAGCCGTTTGAGGGTGCATATCTTTGTTCAAAATGTGAGCAAATTCCCGTTTGGAATCGCACATCGAGTCTCTAAACGGGCATATTGCAACACTGAAAGCCACTGACAATTTGCAAAAGAGTTTGCTGCTCATCAAGCAAGCAGTCTTTGAGGTAGTTCAGGGGAAGGGTGACAGTAAGGAGGCTGAGGAAAGTGAGGTAGCTAGCTGGGTGACAGTAAGAAAGGGGGGAAGAGGGAAGAGTGCCAGGGAGGCTAGCCCTGATCTGACACACCCCAACAAGTTTGCACATTTGGCAGATGAGGGGGATGGCAGCTCAGGGACAGCACTGCTGCAGCCAGACACTTCCTCTGCCGGTCAGGGGAATGTCAGCTCCAGTAAGCAGGGGACCAGGAGAGCAGGGCAGGCCAGACAGGTGCTGGTAGTGGGAGACTCAATTATTAGGGGAACAGATAGGGCGATCTGTCACAAAGATCGTGATCGCCGAACAGTGTGCTGTCTTCCTGGCGCTAGAGTTCGACACATCGCAGATCGGGTTGACAGATTACTGGGAGGGGGTGGAGAAGATCCAGCGGTCATGGTCCATATCGGAACCAATGACAAAGTTAGAGGTAGGTGGAGAGTCCTTAAGAATGATTTCAGGGATTTAGGTGAAAAGCTTAGCACAAGGACCTCAAAGGTAGTTTTTTCCGAAATACTGCCTGTACCACGGGCCACACAAAAAAGGCAGAGGGAGATTAGAGAGGTTAACAAGTGGCTCAAGAACTGGTGTAAGAAGCAGGGTTTTGGGTTCATGGAGAACTGGGCCGACTTTGCTATCGGCTACAGGCTCTATCGTAGAAACGAGCTGCACCTCAATGGGGAAGGGGCAGCCGTGTTGGGGAGAAAGATGGCTAGAAGGTTGGAGGAGTGTTTAAACTAGGGACTGGGGGAGGGAAATTACATTATAGGAGGGGAAGATAGTGCAGATAGAGACCGGGGCAAGGTAGTGGGACTGGGGGAGGAATGGAAGGAGGGACTAGAAAAGTTCAGAAGGAAAGGTGTAGGGCAAAAATATGCATAAACCTCTCAAATGTATGTATACTAATGCCAGAAGCTTGACTAATAAAACTGGGGAACTGGAATTAGTGATGTGTGAGGAGGATTATGACATAGTAGGAATAACTGAGACATGGCTGGATGATAGCTATGACTGGGCTGTTAATGTACAAGGTTACAATCTGTTCAGAAAGGATCGTCAAAACCGGAGAGGGGAGGGGTCTGCCTTTACATAAAGTCCTGTCTAAAGCCCACACTCCGGGAAGACATCTGTGAAGGACACGAAAATGTGGAGTCATTGTGGGTGGAGATAAATGGAGCCAAAAACAATAATAAATTACTAATAGGAGTTTACTATAAACCACCTAATATACCAGAGTCCACAGAAAATCTATTACTAAACGAGATAAACAAGGCGGCAAACCATAATGAGGTGGTTATTATGGGGACTTCAACTACCCAGATATAGACTGGGGAAACTGAAACCTGTACATCCCATAAAGGAAACAGGTTCTTGGCAATAGCCAAAGACAATTACCTTTCCCAAATGGTTCAGGAGCCAACTAGGGGACGGCCATACTGGACTTAGTATTAACCAATAGACCTGATAGAACAACAGACGTGCAGGTCGGGGGACACCTGGAAAATAGTGACCATAAAGTAATAACCTTCCAATTATCCTTCAAACGAGAGTTTCTACAGGGAGGAACAAGAATACCGGACTTCAAAAAAGCAAAATTTAGTCAACTAAGAGAGCCATAGGCCCAATTAACTGGGACAAAGTCCTCAAAAATAAAAATACAACCACAAAATGGGAGATTTTTAAAAGCATCGTAACATCTAATTGTGATCGATGCATACCTTATAGAAATAAAAGGCTAAGAAATAAGAAGAAACCAATGTGGATAAATAGAACTGTTAAAAAAGCAATAAATGACAAAAAGAAAGCATATAAATCACTAAAACAGGAGGGAGCGAGGAAGCACTGATAAACTATAAGGAAAAAATAGAATATGTAAAAAACTAATAAAACCTGCCAAACTAGAGACCAAGAGATTAATTGCCAAAGAGAGCAAAACTAACCCTAAAATGTTTTTCAATTATATAAATGGTAAAAAATATAAATCTGAAGGAGTCGGCCCTCTACATAGCAATGAGGGGGAGTTGCAGAAAGCGACGAGGATAAAGCTAAGCTATTAAATATTTTCTTCTCCACTGTTTTCACTGAGGAAAATAAACTGTCAGATGAAATGCAAAATGTAAAAGTAAATTCCCCTTTAAAAGTGCCCTGTCTGACCCAGGAAGAAGTACAGCAGCGACTTAAAAAGATTAAAATAGACAAATCGCCAGGACCGGATGGCATACACCCCGTATCCTAAGGGAATTAAGTGATGTCCTAGCCAGACCCTTATTTTTGATATTCACGGACTCCATACTGACAGGAATGTTCCACCAGACTGGCGTATAGCAAATGTGGTGCCAATATTCAAAAAGGGTCCAAAAACAGAGCCTGGAAATTATAGGCCGGTAAGTTTAACATCTGTTGTGGGTAAACTGTTTGAAGGTTTTGTAAGAGATGCTATCTTGGAGTATCTCAATGAAAATAAGCAAATTACACCATATCAGCATGGCTTCATGAGGGATCGGTCATGTCAAACTAATTTAATCAGTTTCTATGAGGAGGTAAGTTCTAGACTTGACCGGGGTGAATCAGTGGATGTCATATATCTGGACTTCTCCAAAGCATTTGACACTGTACCACACAAAAGGTTAGTATATAAAATGAGAACACTTGGACTAGGAGAAAATATCTGTATGTGGGTAAGTAACTGGCTCAGTAATAGAAAACAGAGAGTGGTTATTAACGGTACACACTCAGATTGGGTCACTGTCACTAGTGGGGTACCTCAGGGGTCAGTATTGGGCCCTATTCTCTTCAATATATTTATTAATGATCTTGTAGAAGGCTTGCACAGTAAAAATATCAATTTTTGCAGATGACACTAAACTGTGTAAAGTAATTAACACTGAAGAGGACAGTTTTCTGCTACAGAGGGATCTGGATAGATTGGGGGCTTGGGCAGAGAAATGGCAGATGAGGTTTAACACTGACAAATGTAAAGTTATGCACATGGGAAGGAATAATGCAAGTCACCCGTACATACTAAATGGTAAAACACTCAGTAACACTGACATGGAAAAGGATCTAGGAATTTTAATAAATAACAAACTAAGCTGTAAAAACCAGTGTCAGGCAGCTGCTGCTAAGGCCAATAAGATAATGGGTTGCATCAAAGGGCATAGATGCCCGTGATGAAAATATAGTCTTACCACTTTATAAATCACTAGTCAGACCACACATGGAGTACTGTGTACAGTTCTGGGCTCCTGTGAACAAGGCAGACATAGCAGAGCTAGAGAGGGTTCAGAGGAGGGCAACTAAAGTAATAACTGGAATGGGGCAACTACAGTACCCTGAAAGGGTATCAAAATTAGGGATATTCACTTTAGGAAAAAGACGACTGAGGGAGATCTAATAACTATGTATAAATATATCAGGGGTCAGTACAGAGATCTCTCCCATCATCTATTTATCCCCAGGACTGTGACTGTGACGAGGGGACATCATCTGCGTCTAGAGGAAGGAAGGTTTGTACACAAACATAGAAAAGGGTTCTTCACTGTAAGAGCAGTGAGACTATGGAACTCTCTGCCTGAGGAGGTGGTGATGGTGAGTACAATAAAGTAATTCAAGAGGGGCCTGGATGTATTTCTGGAGCGTAATAATATTTCAGATTCTAGCTACTAGAGGTAGGTCGTTGATCCAGGGAGTTGTTCTGACTGCCTGATTGGAGTCGGAAGGAATTTTTTCCCTTAAGTGGGGAAAATTGGCTCTACCTCACAGGGGTTTTTTGCGCTTCCTCTGGATCAACTTGCAGGAAACAGGTCGAACTGGATGGACAAATGTCTTTTTCCGGCCTTATATACTATGTTACTATGTTACTATGTTACTATTTCTCTGTAATTTTAATTGCAATTTTTAGTTGTTTTCTAGCTTCCTCTTTTTTGTGTCTCTATTCCTTCATTTCTGATACTAGCACCTTACTAACTTGATGGATATACACTGCCTGTCCAAAAAAAAAAGTCGCCACCTGGATTTAACTAAGCAAATAGGTATGAACATTCTACTGGACAATCACTGCATGGGCGATTATCTTTCAGCTGGCAACAAGTTATTTAACCCCAACTGGTGCAATGGTTGCTTTTCATTTCTTATACAACCATGTCAAAAGACACATCTCGTGAAAAAGATGTTAGTCTGTTTGAGAAGGGTCAAATCATTGGCATGCATCAAGCAGAGAAAACATCTAAGGAAATTGCAGAAACTACTAAAATTGGGTTAAGAACTGTCCAACGCATTATTAAAAACTGGAAGGATAGTGGGGACCCATCGTTTTCATGGAAGAAATGTGGCCGGAAGAAAATCCTGAATGATCATGATCGGTGATCACTTAAATGTTTGGTGAAATCAAATAGAAGAAAAACAACAGTAGAACTCAGGGCTATGTTTAATAGTGAAAGTAAGAGCATTTCCACATGTACAATGCGAAGGGAACTCAAGGGATTGGGACTGAACAGCTGTGTAGCCACATGAAAACCACTAGTCAGTGAGGCAAACCATAAAAAAGGCTTAAATTTACTAGGGAGCATAAAGATTGGACTCTGGAGCAATAGAATAAGGTCATTTGGTCTGATGAGTCTAGATTTACCCTGTTCCAGAGTGATGGGCACATCAGGGTAAGAAGAGAGGCAGATGAAGGGATGCACCCATCATGCCTAGTGCCTACTGTACAAGCCTGTGGGGGCAGTGCTATGATCTGGGGTTGCTGCAGTTGGTCAGGTCTAGGTTCAGCAACAGTATGTGCTCCAAGAATGAGGTCAGCTGACTACCTTAACATACTGAATGACCAGGTTATTCCATCAATGGATTTTTTCTTCCCTGATGGCACGGGCATATTCCAAGATGACAATGCCAGGATTCATCGGGCTCAAATTGTAAAAGTGTGGTTCAGAGGAGCATGAGACATCATTTTCACACATGAGCCATATATTATCCATAAATTTGTCCAGCATTATTTTGATATTGACAATTTGTTATTTGCACTATTATTACATACTGGGGTATTTACCATACTATTCACCCATATGATGTACACAATTGATGTACTGTATTGTCTGTGAAGGTTCTCATTAATCCAGGCCATGGTATATTTGTAAGGAATAAATCAAGGCAACTGGACTGCTGTAGATTTCTTGAAAACGTTTCACTCGTTCTTCCAACAAGCTTTTATAATTCTGAGTGACTTGTACAAGAATTCTCTGGGAATAAATATGTAACTGAATCAACATCTGGTAATTAGGTCAATATACCCAGCATTGGGTCAAAGGTGTTGATTCAATAGTCCTAATTGGAGTCAGTAGGTGATAATGACCTTCCAGAAAAAAGGTGTCAAGACACCATTGTAAGTGGCAGACAAAAAATGTCTAATGACTCCAATTAGGACTATGGAATCAACACCTTTGACCCCATGCTGGGTCTAATGACCGAATTACCAGATGTTGATTTAGTTACATATTTATTCCCAGAGAATTCTTGTACAAGTCACTCAGCATTGAGAAAGCTCGTTGGAAGAACGAGTGAAACGTTTTCAAGAAATCTACAGCAAGTCCAGTTGCCTTGATTTATTCTTTACAGATATGCCATGACCTGGATTAATGAGAACCTTCACAGACATATTGCAACACATTTTGGGGGGAAAACCCTAAAACTTGTGCGAGAATATGAAAAGACAGCAAGAAAACTGTCAGACTATAGAAACCAACTGCGTTTTAACCTCAGGTGCCGGAAACAGGGGCTGGTACCATGCAGCATCCGTTTGAACTCCACAGTGAAGAGCCACAGAGCTGAGATTATTCTACAAAAGCCCAGAAGCAACTATTAAATGAACAGGTATGACAGACCTATTTCACAGTTGAAGCCTTGAAACAAACTATCAGTCAGCTGGAAGAGGACCTGACTTTTCAGCTACCCGCTGAAACGTGGAGGAAAGTAGCAGATTTCACAGTACATGCACAGATAGCTCAGAACACTAAGAGTAAGGAGAGGCAGAAGAACAAGTTCTCCATTTTGATATCCAGAACTGCAAACAGTCATACCAGTGAGGAACTGACATGGAGGCGGAAGGAGGAAACAAGGACAGTGCAAAACAAAGATAAATGGGTGCAGAATCTTTCAGACCGGGTTCTCACCCAACCTGAGATGAATGTCCTTGCTAAAGGGTTGAATTTTGCAATCACACCAAGAACCATAGCAATAGTTGATATTATTTCAGCCACTGAAGCCTCAATCCACAGCAACAAAGTACCACAGGGTGAGGCTGAACAACTTCGCCTTAAAGTGTCTGCAGCTCTGGCCAGTGCCAAACCACCTCCGTCAAATTTGACTAGAGAAGAAAGGAGGGTGGTTACATCCCTGAAGAAAGACACAAACATCACCATCCTGCCTGCGGATAAAGGAAGATGCACGGTTGTACTTAATACATCTGACTACGATGCCAAGGTGACCACACTCCTGGATGATAACAACACATATGAGGCCCTAAGACGATACCCAACCAGTGGCTACAAGAAGAAGGTTATAGAACTACTACAACAATTAGAAAAGGACAAAATCATAGACCGGGCCATGTATCATCGCCTCTACCCTGGGGAAGCCCCTCCATGTATTTATGGACTTCCTAAGATACATAAGGTTGGGGCCCCTCTCAGGCCAATTGTCAGCAGCATCAACTCTGTGACCTACAATGTGGAAAAATAGTTAGCCAGAATCCTAGCACCCTTGGTTGGAAACACACAACATCACATACAGAACTCTCAGGATTTTACCACCAAAATCCAGAACTTGGTATTGGGTACAGAAGAAACAATGGTCTCCTATGATGTTACATCCCTCTTCACCTGCATACCCACTGCAGAGGCAATTGTTTCCTGAACAGTCAGGAAACAGTTGTTACTAGACAACACCTTAGGCCTTATCAAGTGTGTGCCTTACTGTACCTTTGTCTGAGTACCACCTACTTCAAGTATAAGGACAAGTTCTACAAGCAAAAACATGGCTGTGCTATGGGATCGCCAGTCTCACCTATTGTGGCAAACTTGTATTTGGAGGAAGTAGAAAGGAAAGCCCTGACCACTCTCAAGGGAATTACACCGAGTCATTGGTTCAGATATGTGGATGACACTTGGGTTAAAATTTATAAACAAGAGTTACAGGCTTTCACCGACCACATCAACTCAGTGGATCATAACATCAAGTTCACGTGGGAAGATATGCAGAACAACAAACTGGCATTTCTGGACTGTCTGATAACAGTGGAAGAGGGAAGGAAGCTGGGATTAGAGGTCTATCGAAAACCAACACACACAGACTAGTACCTGCTATTTGATTCCCACCATCCTTTTGACCGCAAACTGGGAGTCATCCAGACTCTACACCACCGGGCAGAGAAAATCCCTACGAGCACGTGGGCCAAGGCAAAGGAATTCAAACACCTCAGAGGGGCACTTAAAATGTGTGGGTATCCAGATTGGGCCTTTGTCAAAACAGAAGGAAGGAGAAGAAAGAACACAAAGATTACCAGTGAGGGTGAAAAGCATGACAGATGCAAAAATATGGTTATCCCATATGTAGCTGGGCTGTCTGAGAAACTCAAAAGGATTTTTAATAAACATAACATCCCTGTCTGCTTTAAACCCAGCAACACACTGAGACAACAACTGGTTCACCCAAAAGACCGAACTCCTAAACACAAGATGGGTAACATTGTGTACGCAGTCCAGTGCAATGAGGAATGTGCAGAACTGCATATCAGCGAAACAAAATAACAACTACATCAGTGTATGGCACAGCATTAAATACCCAAAACCTCTGGTCAAGATTCAGCCGTGTACTTACATCTAAAAGAAACAGGCCACACCTTTGAAGACAGTCAAGTACGTGTTTTGGATAAGGAGGCCGATTGGTACCAACGAGGTGTGAAGGAGTCCATCTACGTAAAAATGGAGATACCAAGCTTGAATAGAGGTGGAGGGGTTAGACATCTTTTGTCTGCCACTTACAATACTGTCTTGACACCTTTTTCTCGAAGGTCATTATCACCTACTGACTCCAATTAGGACTATGGAATCAACACCTTTGACCCTATGCTGGGTATAATGACCAAATTACCAGATGTTGATTCAGTTACATATTTATTCCCAGAGAATTCTTGCACAAGTCACTCAGAATTGAGAAAGCTCGTTGGAAGAACGAGTGAAACGTTTTTAAGAAATCTACAGCAAGTCCAGTTGCCTTGATTTATTCTTTACAGATATGATGTACTGTATTATTTCTCGGAACTGCCGCATATTTCTCTTTGGTCAGATTCATTTTTAATGGCTTTTATCAATCATTGTAATAATAAAGAATTTTGTATTTTTGCACTCTGGAATATAACAACTCCTTTATTTTGTTTATGTCTTATCTAGTAGACGAGTCAGCTTGTTATTTAAGGAAAACTATTTGTGGGTACCCTATTAAGGGATATTATTATCTTCTGTTCCCACATCTGTTAACCTTTCGTCCATTGTGGATCTACGAGCCTCAACATAGAAATTATGGCCCAGTAGTTAGATAGTGCCGGCTAAATTCTGATGTTGGGACTTTCTGCGTTGGCCAATGTGCACAAGGACCTGCGACCATCCCACTGTTTCTAACTACGATATTATTTTTATGTTTTGCCCATGAAGTCATTAATATATCTTAACTTCCCCAGCCAATTATACAGTCAGTATGCACTTTAACAATTCCTACTTGATGCTGAATGCATGATGGCTTCATTAATAAAGTAGAAATGAGTCTCTGATGGCATCATTGAAGAGAACAAATAGCTTTAAGAGACAAGCTTGCATTTGATAGGACTGTAAAGAATAAATCGAACTTACCTGTTTGAGTCGTTGAAGTTCCAACAAAATCCAGCCACATACACATGGGAGCTAGAAATGCAAAGGTGACCCACATATGGTACCTGTTAGTTGAAATCTGTCAAGATAACTACACAGAAAACAGATTGTAAATTGATCTGCTGCTGCGTACAACCATTTCTCCTGCTGCGTACTGGTTGCAAGTATATGATGTGGAACTAATTTAGAACTAATTTGTTTCTAAGGGAAGTGAAGAGGAAACACTACAGTGTAAAAATCAAGAGTAATAGTCATCTGATATATGGGCCTATAAATGCCATAACTAAAAAGAATTATGGTCAGGAGGGGGCAAGGGGTACACCTAGCCTTTCTGCTGCCTGAGTCAAAAGGTGAAATGGAAATACAAGGGTAAAATCTACTGGCAAACTTGGCAAAATCCACTGTAGAACAGACAGATTTTTCTGCAAATTGTTGGGGCTTGTTTTCAGCAAAAAAAAAAAACTTTTACTATGTGTATTATAATTTTGTGTGGTTATTAGTGAACGGGTTGAGGGTATATGGAAGGAAATGAGTCAAGTAATGGGTGTCCAGTGGCTACTCATCTCCTCCTGCTCCAATCTATTTATTGCCATGTCCTGCACAGTGTATACTTATTTCCCTTGCAAATGACTGTTTATGTATAATGTACTTGGTCCACCAGCAGATGGCGCCACCTCTGGCAGAGCTGTGTTAGCTAGAATGGAACCATTCTTCCATTTTAGCCCCCCTCTCTAGAGAGGGAGGAGTTCAATGTTAGTGAAGATATGAGTAGCTTACCCCCTGTAAGAGGAAGCAGCAGGCCCTCGTCCATGCTGGACGAGCCTGCGGAAGTTAGTTTCAGAGCAGCCCCTGCAAGGGGAAGGCTGTGTGCCAGCCAGCAGAGCACTATCTGCTCTGCTAGGCCAAAGAAAAGAAGTGAAGAGCTTCAGAGTCAGGAGGAAAACTTCTGTGGATAAAGATAAAGATAACGCTTAAGATACAGATTAATATCAAGACAAAATCAGACTACAGAAAGCTAAGTTACAGCAGAAGATGAAAAGTTCCTATTTAATCCAGCCAGCATAGCAGAGCTGAAAGAGAACAGATGTAGCAATGCGGAAAGTGTTTACCTGACAGAAATGTATGCCAAAACCTGCTGATGACCAAAACAAAGCCTGAAACTGCTGGAGAAAAGTTTAATGAAAGTAAAGTTGTTTTGAACGTCCAAGTCTGGACTCAAGTTATTTCATCCTCATCTTCATCACCTACCCATTTTAGTTGCACCGCTGGGGATGACAATGCCTGGGGTTCCAAGACATACAGGTATCGTGACAAGTGCAAAAGCCGCACCTAGAGGGTAGAGATGTGTCCCGAACTATTCCCGGCGAATATCGCATGTTCGCATTTACCGCGGCGGGTGAACATATGCGATGTTTGGTCTGCCCCCTATACGTCATCATTGAGCAAACTTTGACCCTGTACCTCACAGTTAGCAGACACATTCCAGCCAATCAGCATACCCTCCCTCCCAGACCCTCCCACCTCCTATCAAAAAGCAAGGACAGCATCCATCTTAGATTCATTCTGGAGCTGCAGTGAATGGGGTCGGACGTGATGCGGAAATGCATTTGATGCATTTGCAGAGCTACGGCCCCGAACTTCCGGGTTTCGGCCCAGAAAGATCTGGCCGAAAACAGACAGAGCATGTCCTATTCTTGTCTGCGGACAAAAATAGGCATCTCTATGGGGAGTGCCAGCATGGTGTTTTGCGGATCCGCAACACACTACGGACGTCTGAATGGGGCATTAGTTAGATCAGGGAGAGTTCTGCTGCTGATGAATTAATAGGGAAAGCGTTAGCTAGGCCAGTGTTCTGTGTCCACTCCAGTCCTCAAAGAATCATCTGTTGTAAGGACAGCGTCCTGACAGCACCCCCAAAAAGCCCTTTTTAAGACTGGTACATCAGTCTGCTTTTATTTATTTTTTCTATATATATATTGCAGTTGCCTGCCCGTGTGTAAGAGGCCGCAGGCCCACAGACTGCACTGTGTGCACACCACTCATATAGGGTGGTACTGTACCTTGCAGATATAAAAGTCATTAATTTTTACCCTTTAATATAATTGCAGTTACCTGCCAGTGTGAGTCAGGCCCACAGACTGTACTTTGCCCACCACTCATATCGGGGGGCACAGTACCTTGCAGATAAAAAAGTAATTTAATTTTTACCCTTTAATATAATTGCAGTTGCCTGCCAGTGTGTGTCAGGCCCACAGACTGTACTGTGCCCACTGCCAGTGCCCACCACTCATATCGGGTGGCTCAGTACCTTGAAGATAAAAAAGTCATTACATTTTTACCCTTTAATATAATTGCAGTTGCCTGCTAGTGTGTGTCAGGCCCACTGACTGTACTGTGCCCACTGCTCACCATTCATATAGGGTGTCACAGTACATTGCACGGCGCACGAGCAATGACCTAAAATTCTAATAAAGTGCATGGGTCTTTTTCCATCTCCCGGTTCCAAAGATCTATTCACTACGCCAGCCCTGGCCCTGATAAGGGTCAAAACAGAGATTAAACTGATAGGAATAGTACTTAGTTAACACTAGTTGCATTGGTGGCAAATTCTATTGCAAGTGCCCAAAATTTGAAGGGAGCGGACAGAGCAAGCTTTTTTCTCTATCTCCCCATGCAAGGATTCAATTCAATACACGTCCCCTGATAGGGGACTTAACAAAGATTAAAATGGTAAGAATAGTAGTTCACACTATTTGTATTGGTGGCACAGTACATTGCGTGGCGCACACGCAGTGCCCCAAATTGGAAGTAAGAGGACCGACCAATCATCTTTTTCCATCTCCCGATTCCTAAAATCTATTCGATACACGTCCCCTGATAGGAGACGTAACAGGGATTAAACTGATAGGAATAGTACTACTGAACACACCACTCATATAGGGTGGCACAGCACATTGCACGGCGCACACACAGTGCCCCAAAATCCTAAAATCGATTCCATTCACCGGCCCCTGATAGGGGACAAAACAGAGATTAAACTGGTAAGAACAGATTTTTCTGTTGGGTATTTTTTGGCCGCTTTACACCCAAAGCTATTAAAAGAGCTTAGAGGTGTACTAGCAAAACCATTAACAGATTTATTTAACCAATCACTGATAACAGGAGTCGTCCCAGAAGATTGGAAATTAGCAAACATTGTTCCAATTCACAAGTCAGGTAGTAGAGAGGAATCGGACAACTATAGACCACTAAGCCTGACATCAATAGTGGGGAAATTAATGGAAACCATACTCAAGGAGAGGATTGTGGAACATCTAAAAATCCATGGGTTGATTGATAAAAAAACAGCATAGGTTTACTTCAGGGAGATCATGTCAAACTAATCTTATTGACTTTTTTGATTGGGTGACTAAAATAATAGATGGCGGAGGTGCAGTAGACATCGCTTATCTGGACTTTAGTAAGGCTTTTGATACTGTCCCACATAGAAAGTTTATCAATAAACTGCAATCTTTGAGCTTGGGCTCACATATTGTTGAATGGACTAGGCAGTGGCTGATTGACTGGTTGTAGTCAATGGAGTATATTCAGACCATGGTATTGTTACCAGTGGGGTACCTCAGGGATCTGTTCTGGGACCCATATTGTTTAAAATCTTTATCAGCGAAATTGCAAAAGGCCTCAATGGTAAGGTGTGTTTTTTTGCTGATGACACAAAGATTTCTAACAGGGTTGATGTTCCTGGAGGGATACACCAAATGGAAAAGGATTTAGGAAAACTAGAAGAATGGTCAAAAATCTGGCAAGTAAAATGTAATGTTGATTAGTGCAAGATAACGCACCTGGGGCATAAAAACCCAAGAGCAGAATATAAAATCAGTGATACAGTACTAACCTCAGTATCTGAGGAAAGGGATTTAGGGGTCATTATATCAGATGACTTAAGGTGGGCAGACAATGTCATAGAGCAGCAGGAAATGCCAGAAGAATGCTTGGGTGTATAGGGAGAGGCATTATCAGTAGAAAGAGGGGGTGCTCGTGCTGCTCTACAGAGCACTAGTGAGACCTCATTTGGAGTATTGTGTGCAGTACTGGAGACCATATCTGCAGAAGAATATTGAAACTTTGGAGAGAGTTCAGAAAAGAGCTACTAAACTAGTACATGGATTGCAGGACAAAACTTACCAGGAGAGGTTAAAGGACCTTAACATGTATAGCTTGGAAGTAAAGACAGAGGGGATATGATAGAAACTTTTAAATACATAAAGGGAATCAACACGGTAAAGGAGGAGAGAATATTTAAAAGAAGAAAAACTGCTACAAGAGGACATAGTTTTAAATTAGAGGGGCAAAGGTTTAAAAGTAATATCAGAAAGTAGTACTTTACTGAGAGAGTAGTGGATGCATGGAATAGCCTTCCTGCAGAAGTGGTAGCTGCAAATACAGTGAAGAAGTTTAAGCATGTATGGGATAGGCATAAGGCCATCCTTCATATAAGATAAGGCCAGGGACTATTAATAGTATTCAGTATATTGGGCAGACTAGATGGGCCAAATGGTTCTTATCTGCCGACACATTCTATGTTTCTACGTTTCTATGTTACTAAATGCTCATGCACAATGGCTGTAGGCTCATGTGTCCTTTTGCGGAGGTGACAAACCTGGTCAGTCAAACCCAAGGCAACATCATCGACCTCATCCCATATGCTTTTTTTTTGGAGCGTGCCCTGCGAACAGTGCTGGATCAGGCCATAGATGAGCATGAAGAGGAAGAGTTGTGGTCATCATCATCACCAGAAGCAGCCTTGTCGTCGTCAATTGCTGGACCTGCGGCAACACAGAGAGAGGAGTCTGAAGAAGAGGAGTCAGAGGAGGAAGGTGGCTTTGAGGAGGTGGAAGACCAACCACAGCAGGCATCCCAGGGGGCTTGTTGTCACCTTTCGGGGACCATTGGTGTTGTACGTGGCTGGGTGGAGGAAGAGACCTTCAATGACATCAGTGAGGACAAGGAATGGGACTTGGCTAGCTTGGTATCCAACCTTGTGCAAATGGGGAGTTTGCGGTTGTGCAAATGGACTGTTTGCGGTTGTTTGCGGATGCGTTAAACGGGGAGTTTGGTCTGTCAGAGTTTGGTCTGTCACTGTGAAGCAGGCGTAACCCTTACACTACCTGATCGATACAACATCATACCTGATTGTATACACACACTGGATGTTTTAAAGCACGTTATTCCAAACAATTTAGGAATGTTAGGTGATTTATGCCCTTTATGGATTAAAACCCGACTCTTCGTCAACTATGTAATTTTCCATGGGAGTTTTGCCATGGATCCCCCTCCGGCATGCCACAGTCCAGGTGTTAGTCCCCTTGAAACAACTTTTCCATCACTATTGTGGCCAGAAAGAGTCCCTGTGGGTTTTAAAATTCACCTGCCTATTGAAGTCTATGGCGGGTCGTCCGTTCGCGAACATTTGCGGAAATTCGCATTCACCAGTAATGGGTAAACCAGTGCGCAGGCACGGACATCCCGTTCATTGGCGCAGGCACGCGATTTGGCTACGGACGAAGGAGGTGAAGATCCAGTCAAAGGGCGGGCCGAATGGGTGAAAGGGGAGTGGATGCTTATGAAATTCAGCGCGGGGCCTGGGCACCGGCCGTTTGAACGCCGCCCCTGGGCACCTTCACACACTGATTTGCAGTGTTTTTTGGACGACCTATGGAACGGACAACAATATGTTAAGATGCATTTTAATGCAGGGGCTGTATTGGACACAATGGTGTAAGTGTTAGACATTGCAATTTTGGGGTGAAAGACTTCCTTTAAGAACATCATGCTGAGTAATCTCTGAAGGACCCCCATTGTCTCCAGGTCTTAGTGAATTTATGATGTGATCTCAATTCCCATGAAGACAACTCCTCCAACCTGTATAGCTGGTCGATTCTCTGGTACCATTGTTCCATAGATGGAACGACTGGTGACAACCAGAATAACGGTATGAACAGTTTGGCTGCGCTGAGTAGATACTTAAAAAGTTTATGGTTGGTCGGACGGGGATCTCGCGGAAATAGATTCAGAAGGGCAATTTCTGGGGATGGAGAGAATGTAGTCCCGCAGATCCGATTCCCAGATTTAAAGACTTCCTCCCACCACTGCAGTAATTTAGGGTATGTCCACCATATATGGAAGAATGTCCTTTGTGGTCTGAGCATCTCAAACACATATCCGACGCCGAGGCAGAGTAAAGGCACGTTTATCACGGGTTTTGTACCAGCGTGTAACAATTTTATAACTGTTCTCTTGGATTTTCACGCATCGCGACATTCGATGTAAGGAGATATGAATAATAAGGATCTCTTCTAAATCTTTCTCCCACAGTCTTATAAAGGCAGGGGTTATAGCAGTAGGAGGGGTTCTGAGTCTGTTATAAAATTGAGAGATCATGTTGTAGGGAGCAGTCTGTTGAGAAATAATGCTCAACTCAAACCAAGTGGCAGAGGCGTAGTAGGGTATCTAATTGCGCGAGTTGGTTCATATATGCTCTGGCCAATCTACAATTTTAAACTGAATTTAAAAGGGACTTGTCATCTCTTCTGCCATGTTTAGTTTAGTAAATGCTTGTATTCTTCATGAAATATCAATTCTGTAGCATTGCTTCTTTGAACTCTGTATTGCGCTGTTCCTCTGTTACTTCTCCTAGAAGTTAATGAATAAATTGACTACTGAGTAGTGTTGGCCGAGCATGCTCGGCCGAACTGGTGCTTGACTCGAGCATCGCCATGCTCGGTTCAGCCAAGTATTCGACCGAACATTTCGTGCGCTCGAGTACCATTGAGAACAATAGAAGTCCTAAGCATTAAACCACACACACCCTGCTCGGAAGAGAAGAGGGTGTCTGGTTCCCTAAAAACTGTTCTTACATGTCTGGGCTCCGTAGCCGCTTCAGTCAGGGCCCGTCCCTGCGCATGGAGCGTCCCCATCACCATGGGAACGCCTCCGTGGTTAGAATTTACTGTCGGATGTGAAATTTCACAATCTCACAACAGGAAATAGTCTTGTCATAACACTATTCATCGAATAGAGGGCACTGTTCATAAGTCATGACTAATGACCAGCGCCCTCTATTAGATGAAAAGTGTTATGACAAGACTATTCCCTGTTGCAAGTCACTCATAGTGAATAATGGTATGGCAAATACATCGATGATTTGCTCCTCATTTGGAGCGGGGGGAGGAGGAGGAGATGTATCTGACATACCAGACTTTGTAAAATATGTTAATGGTAAACCCTATTCTCTAGTGTTTATTCATTATATGCATTCCTCGACTATATGCTTCTTATATTTGAAGCTTATTGGCAGGGCAAATGAGGTAATTAGTACTGCTATATATAGAGAAGAGAAGGCGGGAAATACCATTTTAAAAGCTACCAGTCAGCATCCTGGCCACACAATTAAAGCAATACCCATCGGAGAGTTTGTACGTGCCCGAAGGAATAGTAGCACACACGATATATTTGAGCAAGAGTGTAGATTAATATGGTACCATCTGAGTATAAGGGGCTACCCCCATTGGATGTTGTCCAGGGCTAAAAAAATAGCACTTAGCAAAGAAAGACATGATCTGCTGTTCAAAATCAATACGAATAAAAAAGGAAATAAAAAAGGAATTAAAAAAGGAATAAAAAATAAAAGTGAACAAGAAGTACCTACACTCGTATGAACATACAGTAGACAGTTTTCGGAGATAAAACAAGAGGTAAAGAGATGTTTACCCATATTATTCCAGGACAGCATTCTTAATGATGTCCTTAGAAATGGGTGCCAAATTATTCCTAGGAGATCACCTACCTTAGTCTATATTTTATCGCCTTCGGTTTTTGTACGAAAATCTAGGAGTGACACCGGGTTAAGTTACCAAGGTTTTACCAGGTGTGGCACATCACCTTGCAAGAATGTACATTTGCACAAGTAACAAAAAATTTAGAAAATTCATCACATGACAAATTTTTCGCGATTAAACATTATATCAGTTGCAATATGGAGGGCATAATTTATGCCATTATTTGTACCCTGTGCGACAAAATGTACATAGGAAGTACTACAAGGAAATTTAAAAACAGGTTTAGGGAGCAATTAAATTACATCACTAATCCCCAAGCCACTGGCACTTGGGGGGCAGCAACTCATGTTATTAATGTCCATAACAGAAGTACTGTGGGGCTTCGTACGTATGCTTTAGAAAAAGTAACATTACCGTCTAGAGACGGCGATATTAAACAGAAGGTTTTACTACGTGAAGCATTCTGGATATTAACGTTAAATACCCACTATCCTCAAGGTTTGAATCTCAAAAAGAACTACTGTATTTATATTAATTATCAGGTCATGCAATACTAGCTAAAAATAAATGAATATACACTAATATAAAACTTACCATATAGCTTTTAAAAAATCACTGATCAAGATTACATATTAAAAATTCTATTAAATTGGTATTAAATAAGCTATTTGTATGGTTAATTTATGTATCCAAATTGTATTGTCATGTGCAGATTTTTCACGTAAGCCATTTTTACTTTTTACTGGTTTTAATATGTCAATTTGTCATTGTTATTTGTTGTTATATGTCTCTGCTCATTTGAATGCTGGTCTGCGCCATGGTAATATTTTGTGTCTGAACAGTGCCAATTCACACAGTGAAGTTTTTGCAATTACACATTTATATTGTCCATGGTGAAATATTCGGCAGACTTGCAGTTGATCGTGACCACAGGCATATGCGCATATGGGCTATTTGTTATATTATATATATTGCACATTTGGTGATATAAATGTAATATGTGTGTGTCAGCCATGCAAGAGTTAATGGTTGCCTCACTCTCAAGGTGTGCAAGTATCTCAGCTGTGTAGCTGATCCACACATGATGTTACGAGTAAGGGCTCACTAGCCCGAAACATGTCAACCAGAGCGGAGAGGATGTTATCCACGTATGTGAATTGTTGCAACTGTGAAAAATAAAGCGCCAATGTTTTAATCGGATTGCTGGAACGTTTTACATCTTTGCTACATATATTGAGGACTGGTCCGGTCTGTTCTGTGCAAGAAGACAATGAATGGTAAGCTGGAAGAAATTTGTTTGTTTGTACTCACAGTGAATAGTCTTGTCATAGCACTATTCATCTAATAGAGGGCGCTCTATTAGATGAATAGTGTTATGACTAAGACTATTCCCTATGAGTGACTTGCAACAGGGAATAATCTTGTCAAAACACTCATGAACAGCGCCCTCTATTAGATGAATAGTATTATGACAAGATATTCCCTGTTGTCAGATCGTGAAATCTCACATCCGACAGTACATTCCAACCCCGTAGGCATGGTGAAGGGACGCTCAATGTGCACGGACGGGTCCTGAATTGAGCGGCTACGAGCCCAGACATGTAAGAACATTTTTAGGGAACCAGACACCCTTTTCTTTTTCCGAGCAGGGGTGCCAGAGGTTCTCCCATTGACTTCTACTGTGCTCCGGTGCTCGGGTGCAGCATTAGCTGTGGCAAAAAAAACACAGTCGCATGCCCCTTTTTGTTTTGAAAACAAATAAGGTCACATCAAGAGACTTATTGAAACAGTAGTCTATACATACTGATCAGTGATGGATAGCAATGAGTCCTACACATAAACTGTATTTTCATGGAGGGCAGATATCAGCCAGTGCACCCGTACATTATGAATTTGAACAATATGGTTGATGTTTGTGGCTTCTATATCTGAATAGGACAATAGTACTGTATTCATCAGTCCAGATATGTGTGTTTTGTTTTTCCAAAAGATGTTGAGCTATATTTATTGCATCATCATTAACCATTTCTACCCCAGGCCAGTTTTCACCTTCCTGCCCAGGCAATTTTTGCAAATCTGATATGTGTCACTTTAAGTGGTAATAACTTTGGAACACTTTTACTTATCCAGGCCATTCTGAGAATGTTTTCTCGTGACACATTGTACTTCATGACAGTGATAAATTTGAGTCTATATATAATTCCTTTATTTATAAAAACATCCCAAATTTACCAAAAATTTGGGAAAATTCTCAATTTCCTAAATTTGAATTTCTCTACTTCTTTTTATTTTTGAGTTTTCATTTTGCGCTCCCTGCCTTCCCAGAGCCAAAACTTTTTATTTTTCGGTTCACATAGCCATATGAGTGCTTGTTTTTTGAGAGACAAGTTATACTTTCCAACGACACCATTTATTATTGCATATGATGTAGTGGGAAGCAGGAAAAAAATTCAAAATGGGGTGAAATGCAAAAAAAGCAATTCCATCACAGTTTTACCTGTTTTTAAATTTCGACGTTCGATGTGCGATAAAACTGACTGGTTACTTTTACTCAACAGGTCAGTGCGAATCCGACAATACCCTATATGTAAATCTCTTTTAGTTTTTGTCACCATGTGTTTGACCACTATAACTTTTTGTAATTATATGTACAGAGCTGTATGGGGGCTCATTTTTGCGTCATAATCTTATCTTTTATTGATACCACTTTTACGATCACCTTTTATGTAATTATTTGTGGAAAATGAAGCGACCAAAAATGGCAAATCCGATATTTGGACGCGTTTTACCATTTTGCTGTTTGACGTATGGGGAATATTTTTATATTTTTATAGTATGGGCATTTTCGCACATTGCAACACCTCATGATGTGTATTTTTTATTTTTATTTTAGCAAAAGGGGTGATTTGAACTTTTATGTTTTATTTATTTATTTTTTAAACTTTTTTTTATTTATTTTTTACACTTTGGGAACTGTAAATTACAATAATTTGATTGCGATTATCATACCTTCCAATGCAATAGCATTGGAATGTATGAAAAAATCGCATATTTCCTATAAAGCCTATTACAGGCAAGGCTCCATAGGAAATACTACAGAGCTGCCTGGGTTTCATTCATAGAAACCCAGGCTACTACAGGCGTGCTCCGGCTCCTCCGATCGCCACAGGGGAGCGGAGCGCAAACCAAAGTAAAACTTTGGTTTGTGCGCACTAAGACGCCGTGGTCAGGATTGACCACGGCATCTGAGGGTTTAAATGTCTGTGATCGGCATTGCTGCCGGTCGAGGACATTAGCCGCAGGTGTCTGCTACAATAACCATGTGGACACCCGCGGCTAAGGCGCCCGCATGAAGTAGGAGCGGGTGCCATCTTTAGGGACAGGACATGCAGGTACGTCCTGTGTCCTAAGAGGTTCAGACAGATAGTAATAGCTCATAAAATAGTTATCAGTCATCATTCCCCATATGTCTACTTTATGTTGGCATCATTTTGTAAATGTCATTTCATATTTTATTAGGACGTTAGAAGGCTTAGAAGCTTAGAAGCCATTTTTCAAATTTCCAAAACCATTTTTCAAGCACCAAATCAGATATAAAGTTTTTGAGGGGATAAGATAATAGAAACCACCCATAAATTTCCCCATTTTAGAAACTACACTCCTCAAATTATTCAAAACTATAAACTTTGTTAACCCTTTAGGTGTTTCACAAGAATTAAAGAAAAATGGTGGCGGAATTTCTAAATTTCATTTTTATGCAGATTTGTTATGCTAATAAATTTTTATTACTGCAACACAGCAAGAGTTAAGAGCAAATAATCCTCAATATGCATACTATGATTCTGCAGTTTACAGAAATATCGCATATGTTGTGGTAAACTGTTCTATGGGCACGTGGCAGTGGTCAGAAGTACAGAGGAGCGAACTGAAGCTGACAAAGTGGAATTAGTTTAGAATTTCTGGAAAACTTTGATTCGCAACGAATGCGAATTTGTTCGCACTTAGTGGTAACAAATCGTAATTTTTCCTAACATGGCGGCTACAATGGCGGCTACGCGTGAGGACATGGGGCAAGGAACTCTGGGAAGGCGGGATAACCCATAATGCCATACATGTAGCCAATCAGCAGCCAGCCAGCCCAGTGATGTCACAGCCCTATAAATACGGCGGCCATCTTACATTCTGCCATTAACAATCATGCTTTGTTCAGAGACAGACGTGTATGCAGGCGCTAGAGAGAGTAAAAGAAAAACTAATTGTTAAAAAAAATGGAAAAAAGCGATTTACTAATGCAGGGAAAGGATAATGAGTGGAATCATTTCACAGGCAGTTAGAGACGTGTGCAGATGCTAGGGAGAGTCATAGGAAAATCCTCATTACTTGGGGATCCAGATAGTCTCATAATACAGCTCTGTCATTCCAGCAATTAGTTATTGGGATGCAAGTGCTATGTTGAAAAGCCTTTAGGGGCTTTTAGCTGTGGAAAAAGATAAATATATACACAGGTCCCTTTTGTTGTTATTTATGTTAAAATCATTTGCAGTCATTTCTGGTTAAAGAGTATAGGGAGGTATTTCAGTAATACTTTGAAAATATAAACTCACTGCACGTTTGCAGCAATTTATGGTGAAAGAGTATAGGCCGGTATTTTAGTAATACATGAAACATTTAAACGCACTGCACATTTGCAGTCATTTCTGGTGAAAAGAGTATAGGCGGTATTTCAGTAATACATGGAAAATATAAACGCAATGCACGTTTGCAGTCATTTCTGGTAAAAGAGTACAGGGAGGTATGTCAGTAATACACAAAAATCTTTAATGCACTGCCCGTTTGCAGTCATTTCTGGAGAAAGAGAATAGGGCGGCATTTCAGTAATACACGAAAAATATAAATGCACTGCACGTTTGCAGTCATTTCTGGTGAAAGAGTATAGGGGCGTATTTCAGTAAAAAAATAAAAATATATACGCACTGCACTGTTGCAGTTATTTCTGGTGAAAGCGTATAGGGGAGTATTACAGTAAAAAAAGGAAAATATATACGCACTGCAAGAGTATAGGGCATTATTTCAGTAATAAACAAAAAATATAAACGCACTGCACATTTTCAGTCATTTATGGTGAAAGAGTCTAGGGAGGTATTTCAGTAATAAATGAAAAATGTTAACACCATGCACGTTTGCACTAACCCTATATATATATTTTACTGTAATACGCCCCTATACACTTTCACCAGAAACAACTGCAACAGTGCAGTGCGTATATATTTTTATTTTTTTTACTGAAATTGTGCGACTCTGTGGCCTACTCATGCTGCTGCCACCTCCAGACTCTGTCATTGTGCCACGCTGTACCCTCTTTCTGAAGCTGCTGCTGCTGCCGCCACCTCTAGACTGTGTCATTGTGCCGCTTTGTGGTCTCCTCATGCTGCCATGTCTACACTATGTCACCGTGCCACACTGATTTATCATGCTGCTGCTGCCAAGTCCACACTACAGTATGTCACCTTGCCACTCTATGGCCTAATGATTCTGCCATGTCCACACTATGTCACCTTGCTACTCTGCTGTATCATGTGACTGCTGCCATCTCCACACTGTGTCACCTTGCCACTCTTTGGCCTCCTGTTGCTGCCAAGTCCATACTATGTCACCTTGCCACTCTGTGGCCTCCTGATGCTGCCATGTCTACACTATGTTGCCTTGCCAATCTGTGGCCTCCTGATGCTCCCATGTCCACACTATGTCACCGTGCCAGTCTGTTGTATCATGCTGCTGCCATCTCCACACTATGTCATCTTGCAACTCTGGCCTCCTGATGCTGCCATCTCCACACTATGTAACCTGGCCACTCGCTGGCCTCCTCATACTGCTGCCAACTACATACTCTGTCATTGTGCCACTCTGTGGCCTCCTCATACTGGTTCCACCTCACCACTCTGTCATAGGGACATTATGTGGACTTCTCATGCTCCCCACTTCATGACCGGGCCACTATATTGGCTTCGGCCTGGCTGATATCATCATTTATTTGACCTTTCTTCTGATCTGTCAGAAGGAAGGAAAAATGAATGCACAACGGATTCTGTCTGTGTAGCAGCTGTAAGGCCTGTATGGTCCCATCAGAATTAGCTTTGGTATCCAAAAGCAGGAGTGGGTACAAAACACAGAAGACATGCAAATATTCCATTCACGTGTCATCTCTATTTAAGATCCACTTTTGATTTTATTGGCATTAGCAATACTGAACAAATTCTGACCAAGTGAAGCGTATGCTCCACAGACAGGATCCGTTTTGTGGGTTATTGTCCTGATGGATCAGAGAAAGGGCAAAATAATCAGTGAAGTCAACACAAACTTACTGTTGATACCCTCTCCACTCTGTCAAGGGGGCTCTACTTGTATAACCGTGTAAACAGAACAGGTTCTGTAGACATCTATGTGGAATTAGCTGACTAGGGTATAAAGGAGTGCATTTCTTCTTGACACTAACATCGACCTGTAAAGCTGAGTTTATACTTGAGTTATTAGGCCAGTTTTGGCAAATTTATAAATGTAATAATAAAAATGTTTAATACATTTTATAATAAAAATTAAATGTTGCATGAGACAGAAGAAAATTAGCCAGTCTTCAGTTTATTCAACAACGTGCTGTTGTGATGGAGCAAGCAAAAATAAAAATAAAAATTCCTCTCCACTTGGAGACGAATCCTGTCAAGATTGATGCAGAGTGCGATATTGGCTGCTCATACAGCAAGATACTTCTGGGGAACCTGCCTGCCATGAACAGGCCTCCAGTAGCTACAGTCAATGAGAAGAAGACAAAGCTTCAAGATTACTTGGAGCCAGGAAGAGTTGCCAAGTTGTCAAGATTAAACCAACCAGGCACCGGTCTCTTCGTACAGTGAAAAATCATGGGTTCCCAGTCATCAGGGAATGGAGCGGAAGACATCCTTATTATATTTAATACATTTAATAATAAAATTTAATTTTTCCTAACACAAGAGAGAATCGGACAGTCTTCTGTTTATTCAATGACGTGGTGTTGAGATGGAGAAAGCATTCCAAAAAAATAATTCCTCTCCACCTGGGCCGAATCCTGTCAAGATTGATACAAGTGCGGTATTGGCTGCTCATCCAGCAAGATACTTCTGGGGAACCTGCTTGCCATGAACAGGCCTCTACTAGTGACAGACAATGAGAAGAAGACAAAGCTTTAAGATTGCTTGGCGCCCAGAAGAGTTGCAAAGTTAATCAAGATTCAAACCAACCAGGCCCCGATCTCTTCATCAGGGGTTCCCAGTCTTAATGGAATGTAAAGGAGGGCATCCCAATAATATTTAATAAATTTAATAATCACATTTTTAATAAATGTAATAATAAAAATGTAATTTTTCCTAACACAGGAGGAGGAGGACATCCTGTGGTGCACATAGATGGAGAGGGTGCTTTAGTTCCCACGCACTATACAGAAGTCTCAGAAATGAACCCCGGCTCCCGATAGCGGCTCTTGGGAAGGTCATGGAGCATACCGGTCATCTGGCATCTATTCGCCCCACTGAAGGATTATTTTGAAAGTGTGTAGAAGCCACACGGGACTAGCGCTACAGATTTATCATGGAGACACCATATTCTCTGTCATTTCTGTTTTGGATGCTCAGTAGACAGTAGACAGGCTCCGTTATAATTCTGACGGATCAGAGGAAGGGCAAAATAATCAGTGACGTCAACAGAAACTTACTGCTGACACCCTCTCCACTCTATCGGGGGCTCTACTTGTATGAGCTTTTAATAGAACAGGTTCTGTAGACATCTATGTGGAATCGGCTGACGACAGTGTAAAAGAAGTGCGCTTCTTCTTGGCGCTAACATCGAACTGTAAGGCTGAGTTCATACTTGAGTTATTTGTTTAGTTTTGGCCCTGTGACTGCCCAAATAAGTGAAGTGTGCAGTGATTCTAAGAGTGATGCACTACCACAGCAGAATCCCTATGAGTGTTACTGCAAGCCACAGTGTTCTACACCACTGTAAAGGATCTTTGTAGCCAGGAAATAGCAGTATTTTAATGTTATTCATTGCGAATAAATACGAATTGCAGCAAATTTTTTCGGAAAGTTCGGCGAACCGGCTGAATCGAATTTTTGAGAAATTCGCTCATCTCTAGTCAAAAGGAAAGGAGCGCCATATGGATTTTGATGGCCGATTTTGCTAGAATGGTTTTAAGGCACCATTTTGTATTTGAAGAGACCCTGACATACCCCTATAGTAGAAACTAGTGATGAGCGGGAGGTGCCATATTCGAATTTGCGATATATCGCGAATATTCTAATGAATATTCGTAATATATTCACCGAAATCGAATATTCGCCATTATTAAAATAATCCCGAATAATATGCGAATATTACGCGAATTGAACTTCTAATATAAAGGCATATCTGCTACTGGCTTGCAAACATGAAGTTGGATGCGCAATGCGAAAAAAAATTACCATTATTTTTTCAATAATCAGAATACTTAGTCGTCTTCAATTTCATATTCTGTTCATTGTGAAAAAAAAAAAAATGTTCGCATTGCGCATCCAACTTGGAGTTGTCAATAGGCAACTTTCCTATTGCAAATGCATTTTTTGAATTAGCGAATATAGTGATATATTCGCATTCACCATATTCGCTAATTCGAACAAGCCAATCGTATTGGTAGTTCTGTATTTGTACAAAGTGACTATAATGTGAATAATTTCCATAGAAATATTCGTGTGCGTACAGATGTTATTCAAGTTAGACGGCAGTAACTTATTTGTATGTGCGCGTGCTCGTGTTTACGCGCGTGTTTGTGCGCGTGCTTATCGCAAGCGCATGCGCACATACAGGCGTGGCTTCTTCCTGGGAGCAGTTACAACACGTTTTGTTGTGGTGCATGCGATCCATGCGAAAAAAGATGGTGGGCAAACAATTTCACCAGAGAGGAGGAAGATATCCTGATCACAGTAAGTTATTGAACATTACATTACAGCTATAAGTACATGTGACACGCTTGTAACATTCAAATGTATGTTTATGGAGATAAAACATTCTCAAATTTTCGTAATACATATAAAATCTCATTTCACATAGTTTGCTTACTGCAGTGCTTACATATAAATGATTTGTGGAAACAAGTATTGTTGGCATTCAAAAACAATACTTATTGCCCCAAATCATTAATATCTACTAATCTCTTATATATATATATATATATATATATATATATATATATATATATATATATAGAAATAAGTTTCTGTCTGTCTGTTATTTATGGGCGACTAAACGACTGGACCGATCTTCACTAAATTTGGCAGACGGGTACATCAGGTGTCTAGGAAGGTTTTAAACCGGGGCTCAGCTCTCTAGGACGTATTATTTCTGAGATATTCCCCCAAAATGACCTGCATTAGCCAAAACAAGTCCCCAACTGCCATACACACGGTCACATGTCCCTTATCAGCCAATAGAAGCTCAAATGTTCCCAGGTTGCCATAACAAGTGATCACAGGTTTCCAATAGTTTTCAGGTCCTTAAATATTCATTCATATGATGTATGATGACAAAACTACACTGCTACATGCATGGGGGCAGGGCCAATATTAAAGGGCGGGCATTATGGAGTTCACTGTCATTAACCCTTAACGTAAAACGCCGTGCATGTACACCAGAGGAACTTGTGCCAGAACGCATTCCGCCGTTCATGCACGGCAAGATGATCGGGGGTGCAGGAGCTATGCCTGACCAATCACTGCAGGAGTACGGCAGTCCCTGATAGCCAGGCCCCTGCTGTATCTGCCAGCATCGCTGTTTACAGCAATGCTGGCGATTAACCCCTTCTATGTCGCGGTCAGCGCTGACTGCGACATAGAAGTGGTTTGCGGTTAGTGAACGAGCACATCGGGTCCCGTGCTGCTGTGATGAGGACCTGATGTGTGAGAAGGCAGACTGATGCCGTGCAGAGGCTGCCCAATGCCCTTGCACGGCATCGGGACCTGCATTCTATGGGTGCCCAGGGGATCCTGATGCCGGAAATCCGTTGCTGATGGCAATCAACAGCAAAAAAATGCATACAATGGAAGATGCCAGCCAGTCTTTGCTATTGTTAAGTTTCTGATTGTTCTCCACATCCACATAATTGTTACCTTATGTAGGATGGTTATTGTGGTACTTGTAGTCCATTGCTGGCATCTTCCATTGTATGTATTTTTTGCTGTTGATTGCCATCAGCAACGGACTACAAGTGCAGGAAATGCTCCCTATATATATGCACAACCGCATGTGGGTTCGAGCATATCCTGCCTGTTTAACACCACACCACGTTTTCTAATGGTTAAAAAAACAGATAGCAGATAAATCTATATATGATTCACATTGCACATCTAATCTTCCGCCTCACACAATATACCCACCACTACATACCACCAGACCCCCTCAAACCCACACCACCTCTGACCCCCCATTCCCCCAACACACACACACATACACAATCTATAGCAGGCATTCTCAAACTGCGGCCCTCCGGCTGTTGTAAACAACAACTCCCATGATGCCCCTCTATGGGATGATAGCTGTAGGATGTCATGGAATGATGTGATTTTTAGTTTAGAAAAAAGCAGGAGGGCCGCGGTTGCAGGAGGGCCGCAGTTTGATGAAGGGCTGCAGTTTGCTGGAGGGCCGCAGTTTGCTGGAAGGGCCACAGTTTGCTGGAGGGCCGTAGTTTGAGGATGCCTAGTATATAGATCCTAATAAGTGTCCCCGTTGGCCAGGAGAGGTAATGTTTGACATTCAGTATTTGCTGGTTCATTTAGCATTACCCAGGGTGCACCACGGGGAGGCAAACCAGCCTTACACCCCATACTGTACCATCACTTCACTAGACAGGTACATCTCTCCTCAAATGGCCAATATCCAATATCTCATACTACACACACATACAATTTTAACACAATCCCAAATTTAAAAGAAAATAAGATTAGGTGACTTTAACATTAGTGGCAGGGGAGTACGTCTGACTATTCCAGGAAGATGAACAGTCTGTCGGATCCGTACTGCCGCTAGTTCACCTACGCCCCTAGAATGACGCTTCGTCCCTATTGACTATATTGGTGGCGGGGGCAGCGGTACGGCAGCAGCAAGGCAGCGCACGGTGAGAGACAGTCTAACTGAAAGATCTGCATGTCGTAGTTTAAGCCCGGGGGACCTCTCGACGTGCACTGCCTTAGCCATAGTCACCAACATTTATTCATCACCTCAACCACCAAACCAAAAATTATTAGTGTTTGAAAGTGAAATATTAGATTTAAAGTTACCGTTATAAAATCTGATTATATGCTTTTTTTTATACTGCAGCGCATGTTGGAACAACGGTATGATCAGACCCTCTCGCCGGCTGAAAAAAATAAAATTATCACGCAGGATCGGCTATGAACTGTGGCGGGAATATGATGGCCAGCACAAGCGTCTGGCCATTTTGAAAAATGGTCAGACATGAAAGAAGACACGCGGAAAGAATCCACGAGATCCAGGAAGAAAAATGTTGAGGTATAATGATTACTGAGTGTTGGAATAAAGATACAAGGGCGGACCTTCACCCAACCCGCCTCACCCCTCAAGTGGATGATGACGGGGACGAGGAGGAGGAGGAGGAGGAAGAGGAGCTGATAAGCACCCCTCACAAGGAGTGTAAGTATGTGCTGTGGCTGTTTTCACTCACTCACTGTTCACACACACACGTGTCAGTTTAGTCTTCACCATAGACACACTTTTTGTAGCAAACAATAAGCATGTTAAAGCTTTACTAATAACCAGGAGCGTAGCTAACGGCTCATGGGCCCTGGTGCAAGAGTTCAGCTCGGGCCCCTCTTTCCTCAGTGCTTTGTGTGTCTTCTTATGTGGTACAAGGGTCTTTGGGCTCCCTCAGGCTCCAGGGCCCGGTAGCGACTGCTACCTCTGCACCCCCTATAGCTACGCCCATGCTAATAACCTTTCTTCAGCCCACACATATCGGAGAACCTATAGTCCCACACTTACAGTTCCGTACAAGCGGGATATCAAAAAAGTAATAGCTCAACACTCTTTACAGTCTTCCAGAGGTCTGGTTCCCCTCTATGATTGTTCTGCGTTCCGATCGCCTAGCCTAGTTAAAACACAGCCTTTTTAACCACAATGTTATGAAAACCGCAAGATGTAGTACGGGTGTGACCTGTCCCACCCAATGTCTCTGACTATTAAAACCCAGGCCCAAAATAATTTCCAAAGAAAACCTCCCTGAAACCTATAGGTACAGGCGTACTGATTCACTGAGGTATACATTCCCATTGAGACATACCGAGCAGCCATGATTATTCCCCAAACTCGGACCAGATATTGTTGGTGTCAACCCGAATAAACGGGTATATTCGGGGGGGGGGGAGGCACCCCAAAGTGGGCGGAGATACCATTGGCCAATAAAGATTTAGCAATTTTCTATACGCTACTCCTCCCACAGTTTTAGGAGTACAGTTACCAAACTTTGCTTGTGCTTTGTTAACCGATCCCACCCTCCAAGCCCCTGGAGCGGCCCCCCGGAGACCCCATTTTGTCCCATCGACTTTCATTGGAAAACTATTAAATTTTGTCACTCCTTCAGCTTTCAAGTGAAAGTCACCAAACTTGGGACACTTAGTCATGGGGTCACCCTGAAAATTTGTGTAAAATTGTGTAAAAGAGCCACAAACAACCAATCAAATTTTCACTGTTGACTTGAGTGTGAAAACTTAAAAAATCTATCATTCTCACGGTATTTAAGCCAGGGTCCCCAAACTTGGCACTGTGGGTTACTAGGTGACTGGGATTAAAATTTATTTAAAAAGTGGGCGGAGTCTACAACGCCCAATCAAATTTCAGGCATTTGTTTAAATGGGAAAAATTCAAATAGCTGCTGCTCTTAGACTTTTATTGGCACAGTCTTCAAACTTTGCAAAGTTGGTCACTGGAGGACTGGGATTAAAATTAAAAAAGTGGGTTGAGCCACCAACAGCCAATCAGATTTCAAGCCAACATCCTGTGGTTTCTTCTGAAACGACACCATCTATTTTATTTATTTATTTATTTATTTTTACAGTATTGAAAGACATGAAACAAAGAATTCTGGACATGGAAAGGGAGCACCAGACTGCGGTGAAGGCCTTCCGGAGCAGCATCTCCAGAAGCTGCGGGAGATCAAGCTCCAGTTTTCGAACGGCCTAAGGCAAATGGAGGAGAGGCATGCCAAGGCCGTTGGCCATCTAAAAAAAATTGTTAAACAAATAAGGGCATTGCCCTATTAAGATTTGTTCAATTATATTTTTTTATTTATTTGTAATTATATTGTTTAGTTTTATTTTTTTAAATTAAAATAAATTTTTTATTATAATTGTTAAACATTTTTTTAAGTAAAGGCCGCTAGAGTCCGTTCCCAAACTCATCAGTATCCTGACATACAGCATCCGCAGGTATATAGAAATTGGGCAGTATGAGGCCTACACATAACTCAAATGGATCACGATAGTAATAGTCACTGGTAACGGTTGTGTATTAAATATTCAGTACAAAGCAAAGCATTCTAATAGTCCAGAGTTACATTTAAAATAATCTTTTTGGTTAATTTTCCTAGTACCTAAATTATTTTATGTAGTAACATAAATTTCAAATTATCGTAAATAATAAATGTATTTTTCATCAAACAATTAACTACTAAAATACAAAACTTGAACAGAGTAATAATAACTACAAAAAACCTTGTTTGATTTATCAAATTAGCAAAATTATAACATTTTACAAATTCCAGAAATTTCTTTACAGTCAAATCTTGTTATCAGAAATATAAAACAAAAAAAGAACAATGTTGGAACAATAAAATGTTAGTGGTGAGAACTAACCAGCATGGATCTTCGATAGCGTCCAATTTTTTATACTTTGCATGTTGTAGCGTTGCTTCTACCATACAGATAGAAACATATGATTGATTACATGACTATGATTATATGAATTCTCTAACCGGTGACATGTCTCCAAGAAGATCATATAGTACACAGTTTATACTTAAAATATTAAAGCAGTGGTTATATATAATTAGCATGTGCAAATCCTCATTACATAATTGTCAATAAGTAACATAAACAAGAAAAGTACCTATACATATTTACATGTTGCTCACGGCTCCATTCACAAAACCAGATTTCCACACGGATGAGTATAACGCCAGTCACAACCAACCGTGTAGAGAGGTCAACACGGAAGTCAGCCATCCCTCCCAGAACGACAGACAACACCGTGTTGGATCCTAAATCCGTGTGACAACACAAAAAATAAAAATAAATAAAATATATACATTTTTGTAGGTTCATCAATCAGTCCTGTACAATGCCAACTGCACAAGACCTTTAGACAAGGGAGGGCCACATGCGGTCCACACCGTGCTACAGCGTGAACCACAACATAGCCGCCACAAACCACACTTAATTTAAAACAAAAAATAATAAAATAAAGTAAAATCATTTCATTTTGTGAATGAAGCCGAACAACGCTAGCGAAAATGTATTTTTAAAAGATTATTTAAATAAATATTTTTATGTCTAAATATTGACAACACGTAAATAAGCAGAGCCCATGCGAGAATACTGAAACATGCAAACCAGGTTAAGAGAATTCATAATTCTCTACTTGTTAAAGTGCAAAAGAGAAAATCAGGTCCATGATGGTTGTCTACACACGATCAGGACATACAGCATCTAGAGTTAACACAGTACTAGAATGCTGACTCATAAGTTTCCATTTGTAACTAGGCAGAATAACAGCAGGCACTTGCAGGTAATTACACTTCCAGTTTATAATAAAAAATTAAATAACCCAATCAAAATTTTACTTTAAAAAAGTTGTGAAGGTCTGGACTCTATGATTGTTCCGTGTGCGATCAAATGTAACTCAACATCTTCATGACATGCAGCAGCATCAACAGCAGGATTTAAGAAGTGGTGTATTATCAGGGCAACATGTAGCTTGGCCCAATTCAGCAGCACAGGCAGCAGCAGGCGTTATGTTAAAAAGCCCAACTGTAACTCCGCATCTTCATGACATGCAGCAGCATCAAAAGCATTATTTAAGGAGTGGTGTATTATCAGGGCAACATGTAGCTTGGCCCAATTCGGCAGCACAGGCAGCAGCAGACGTTATGTTAAAAGGCTCAAATTCAACTCAAAATTTTCATGACATGCAGCAGCATCAACGGCAGGATTTAAGGAGTGGTGTATTATCAGGGCAACATGTAGCTTGGCCCAAATCGGCAGCACAGGCAGCAGCAGACGTTATGTTAAAAGTCTCAAATGTAACTCAAAATTTTCATGACATGCAGCAGCATCAATGGCAGTGTGGCGAAACCAACCTGGCCACTGGGTGCTAGAGAAGCCTGCTTGCCAGCCTCTTGCCCCAGGATTATGGACCCTCTCATCAGCCTATGCTAAACTTAAACCCCATGGGGATTTGACTGTGTTTGTGGCATCTGGTGCTGTTGGATATATTGAGCGCTCAGATCCAAGCCATCTGGGGATATGTTAAATGTCTTTATTTACTGTAATGGTTGGGACATTGTATATTTGAATAGTGATGTCTGTCCTATTGTCCCCACGTGTGTATTGGCAATTTCCCTTTGTCCTGAGAGGTAATTGAATGACTCCTCTGTTGTCTCTAGGACAGAAGACATTGTTTAAAACTATGTATTCTCCTGCCTGTGATAATTACATCAACCCATTGTGTAAGGTTATTGTATCACAGGCAGCGGGGAGAATTTTGTAGTGGAGTGTTTAAACTGTAAAGCTGTAAAGGATTGGCTGCTAGGTCATGTTCTCAGTTCCCAACCAAGTTTTAAGAAGTGGTGTATTATCATGGCCACATGTAGCTTGGCCAAATTCAGCAGCACAGGCAACAGCAGACATTATGTTTAAATGCCCAAATGTAACTCAACATGTTCAAAACAAATTCATATTAAAAAAAATAAATTAATATATACATGATACAAACTTGAAAATAAATATCGATCGAATAAATATCAATAAATAAATAATAAAATTAATTCATAAAAAGTTAAAAACAGAGGTAACAATTAAAAAACAACGGAGTTTGGGAGGGAGAGCAAAGGAGAGGGATGGACAAGGGACCCTTCAGCGCCCTGAACCGACAGCGGGGGCCATGAAGTCACTGCCGATCCAGGACTCATTCATCTTAATGAATGTGAGTCTGTCCACGGAGTCTGTGGACAGACGGGTCCGCTTGTCTGTGACCACCCCACATGCCGCACTGAATGCCCGCTCAGACAGTATGCAGGAGGGGGGGGGGCAAGATAGTAACTCCAGCGCATACTGAGTGAGCTCACGGCAGGTGTCCAGCCTGGCAACCCAGTACTCCATGTGGTCGTCGGTGGTCATGCTGTCAGAAGCACCTACAGACCCCATGTAGTCTGCCACCATGCAGGACAGCCGCTGGTGGTCACTGATGCTGCTGCTGGTACTGGGTTGTGCAGACTGGTAGAAGAGCCTCATCTCACCCAGAAGGTCATCTGCTCGGCTGGTGCTGCTGGTGCCAGCCGCCTGCTGGGTGAGATGGGCGGGGAGAACTGGAGCTTGAGGCCGAGGGTTTGTCTCTTCCAGCCGGTGGATCAGACAGGCCCGCAATTTTTCAAGACGGGCCTGCCTCCGGCTGGCTGAGATGAACTGCTCCAGTTTCACCTTGCAGCGAGGGTCTAAAAGGGTGGCCAACCAAATGTCATCCCTCTCCTTAAATTTTTTGATCCTGAGGCATTGCAGCATATGGGCAGCCATGGGGAAGAGCACAGACGGCTGTGACTCTTCACGACTGCCCGGGACCATGTCCTCTTGGTCCTCCTGCTGCTGATGCTCCGGGTCGGAGATGCCCCACCCTCAACGCTGGTTGAGGGCCGTGGTACCCAGCCGAGCCATAGATCTCCCTCTCCTCACCCTTGCATGGCACAGCTTACAAATGCAAACTGTGACATCATCTGCTGCCAAGGTGAAGTAAGCCCAAACAGGCGACTTCCGCACTGACCTCTTGTCAGATGGGGTGGTGTTGGCTTGCGCCTGTTCGGGCTCGGTGCGCACAGGTGGTGCTGTCTGCTGCTGCCTACTCCTGCTGCCATTACCAGTGGAGCCCCTGACACTGGGCTCCCTGGTGACCTGGTGCACTATTTGCCTCAGGTGCCTACCTTCATCGGTGCTGCCGTCACCTGACAAAGGAGGTGGCACCCATTCCGAGTCACCCTCCTCTTCGCCCCCTGATATGTTGAGACCCAGGGCCAACCTGTGGTGGACTGACGGGAACAGCTGACATGGAGCCCCTGACCGGGCTCTGCTGTCCCCTCACTGGTGCCTGGGTCTGAATAGGTGCGGGGTTTGTGTGGCTAACACCACCCGCGCCAGTTGGAAGGGATTTCATAGGGGATTTATAGGCCCCTCCTCCTCCTCATCCCCAATCCCTTCCAACAGGTCCTGCCCATCCATAGGGCTGAACAGTATTTCTGCCTCCTGCATTGCCTCCCCCAAGATGTCCCTCTCAGTCTCAAACTTCCGGAGATGAGAGGGGACAATTCTTGAGAGCTGGGGGTTGGTTCTACAGTAGGCGGAGTGCTGCAGTTGCTGGCAGCCGGGGCAGAGGACTCCGTGGCACTCAGAATCAGCCACAAGAGCAAAGACAGCCTCTGCATCCTGGGAAGTTATGGGCCGGCTGCCACTTGTGAAAAAGTCACGGATCAGGCAGACACCCCTGCCACCTGCGCCTGCCTGTCCGTGGCTTGAAGAGCGGCCCTGTGCTGGGAGTGGTCCAGTGTGGGAACCAACTCCCCTGTTACCCCGACCACATCCACGGCTGCCTGCACGGCCTGATACACTCATGCTGGGGATTAGGGAAAACTTTATTGGGGTGGGGACGATGGGTGAAAAATGAAAGGACGAAAACTGTAACACACGACACTAAACACGTAAAGCTATAAAAAAAAATTTTTTTAACCTAAGACTAAACTAACAGACACAGAGACAAAAAAACTTTTATTTCTTTTTAACTACACTAAACACAAAACACGTAAAACTTTAAAACTTTTTTTTAACCTGACACAGACACTAACTGATACACAGAGACTAAAAGACGTTTTTTTTAGCGTAAGACAGGAAAAACTACACTAAACACGTAAACTTATATAACTTTTTTTTAACCTAAGACAGACACTAACTGACATACAGAGACTAAAAAACGGGTTTTTTTTAACAGACGACTAACAAAACTACACTAAATGCCAAACACTTAAAACGTAAACTCTTTTTTTAACCTGACACAAACAGCAACTGACACGCAGAGACTACAAGACGGGTTTTTTTTAACGTAGGACAGAAAAAACTACACTAAACACGTAAACCTATAAACTTTTTTTTGTATTTTTTATTGTTTTTAAACCTAAGACAGACACTAACTGACAACTAAAAGTCATAAAGACCAACAAAAAACATATAAAACTCTTTTTTTTATATCACTAATTAACCTAAACTACACGCTGCCCTGAAAAAAATCTAAACTTTACTATTCCCTAACTGTAGCCTTAATACCTAACCTAAACTATTAAGCACTAACTAACTAACTAACTAACTAACTAACTAACTATCTAGCTATCTATCTATCTATCTATCTATCTATCTAACTATCTAACTATCTAACTATATTATATATTACAGCTACCTACCTAACTCGGTGTCCTTCACTTAACCCTGCACTGAACCCTATCTGCTACACTAGGCCCTAACACTAACTATATTTTTCTGCTAACTCTACTAAACTACTAAACTATCTCAAATTATTTCGACCCTATCAGCTATAAAACGACACTATTCCCTAATCACTACCTGAAACTAACTAACTAGAATATTATAAATTAAATCCAGATAATATAAATCGCACAGCAGACAAAAATAGCACAGCTCCAAGCTCCAACAAATCCAACACCACAAAAATGGCTGCTGGGTGATGTGCGTCACTTATATAGTGAAGGGGTAGTCTAGTTTCCTATTGTGTTGCTAGGGATGTTGCTAAGTTGTGACAAAGCCTTCTCATTGGCTATTCAAGCTAGGAGAAGGGAGGGAAAAATATAATGATGAGTCACCTCATGCACTGTAGAAAAAAATAATAATTTGCATGGATAATATATCACTATATTCTACATATTCGAAAATTCTACCAAACAAAACCTGTATGAAAATAGCTTGATGCCCCTACGCGATTACAAAAATGCAAATATTGTATTGTAAATGATTCTAATTACTGAATACTGATGTATAATTTTCCTCTTTACTGTATTTTAAAAATCGGCAATTGCATATGCGCGTGAATCGGATCGCATAATGCCAGTATACTATTAGGTTGGCTTGCTGGGTCGAATAGACGAAGATAGAGAAAATAGCGAATATAGTGCTATATTCGCAATATTCGTCTATTCGAGTAGACCAAGATAACCCATTGAATGAACACAATATATCATACTCCCCTTATACGGTGCGATTCACGCGCATATGTAATTGCCGATTTTCGCATGACATAAAATACAGTTTCCTACATAAAGGGGTAATTATACATCAGTAACAATTCTCATTACTGAATTATAATTCTCTGTATGTAAGATAGTTTTGTGTCATGCGAAAAATTGGCAATTACATATGCACGTGAATCGCACCGCATAAGGGCAGTATACTATTAGGTTCAATCAGCCGGTTGTCTTGGTCGACTCGATCATAAGATAGATAAGAAGCAAGCCAACCATTAAGAACTCACCTCTAAGTTGAATTCGCATTGCGATTAATATAACCTGTAATACTCGCATTGCGAATTAAACTTAGAGCTGGGTTCCTAAAGGTTGGCAATGGTTTGCTAGAATATTACGATTATAACAAATTCACTGAATATAGCACTATATTCACAATCTTCGTTATATTCCAGCAAGTAGCAAGTTCAACCAACCATTAGGAGCTCAGCTCAAAGTTTAATTCGCGATGCGAGCATATACTGCATCGCGAATAGAGATGTCGCGAACATAAAATTTTCTGTTCGCGAACAACGAACCCGAACTTACTCAAATGTTCGCGAACAGGCGAACAGGGCGAACATGATAGACTTCTATTGGCAGGCGAATATTAAAACCCACAGTGACTCATTCTAGCTACAATAGTGATAGAAAAGTTGTTTTAAGTTGACTAACTAAAGGGCATAAATCAACTAATATTTTTAAATAGTTTAAAATAACCTATTTTATGACATCTAAATCTACTCTAACATTTTATTTTCTAACCTACTTTTAAATGCTAATTTAATTATTTAACATACTTTTATTACTTGTAAATAAAAAAAAATCACTCTACACCATGTCAAAAGCCTGGTATGTGCAGGGTGACTATCTATCCATAAGACAGGGCGCCAGCATACCTTACAATGACAAGTCATGAGTAATTTGACAAACATAAGTTCTCAATCCAAAATGAGAGAAATTGGTTAGCATTGGTTGGCTATCTAGAGGGCCTGGACCCTAGACCATTATCATTAGGGCGACAAAAATTATAATTTTATATGCCAGCCTAACTCCTCTCTCACTGCCTAAGAGAGCTGCATAAACATTTCCCAACATTTAAAACTCATTTGCATACACATGGCCAAGAAATGCTAATGAGCAATATAGCAGTATCTGCCTTGTTTGTAAACTGTAAACACGATTTGCATGGCTTTCCCATAGTCCCATGGTATGCAAATGAGTTTATATGACAAAACAGAATAGAAAGATTATAAACTTAGTCTTTAAACAATTGCAAAATCAAAAAAAAACTATGCAGCCTTCCTAATCATTGAGATGAGAGCTAGGTGGCATATTAAAAAAAAAAAAAAAAATGTTGTCACCTAATGATAATCATCTATGTGCACAGGTCCCCTAGATACCTAACCCTAAACAGACAATTTTCCTTTTGGAAAAACTGGTTAAAACCCAGGCTGCCTTGCTAAGGTATGCTGATGATCTGTCTGTCTGATGGGTTGTTGGTCCTCGCATATACCTGGTGCTTGGCAGCCATAGGGCCCCGACTTTCCCATTGAAGTCTATTGCCACCAAACACTTCGGCAAGAACGCCAGTGCGAACATACTTGCTTATCGTCGGACGTTTAAGCGCTTCGAGCACGCGCGCTAAAAGCAGCGCAAGTGTGAACCACCCCCATAGGAATGCATGGTTCCTGCACTGTTGTGCGCTTTTTGCGGCGTTCGGCTGCGTCGTTTGCGCTAAAGTGTGAACTGAGTGTAAGCCTTTCAGATATTAGAAAAATGGCGAATATTCGAAATAGCGAATATATATCATTATATTCTAAATATTCCCGAATTATCGAAGTTGCGATATTCGCGATAAAAATTCACAATTCGAATATTCGCGCTCAACACTAGTGGAAACCCTTTAAAAAGTGACACCATTTTGGAAACTACACCCTTCAAAGAATATATTGAGGGTTGTAATGAGCACTTTGACCCCCTAAGCACTTTACGGAATTTGGAAACACTTGGCTGTGAAAATGAAAAGTTTTATTTCTTCCAATAAAATGTTGCTTTATCCCCAAATTTTTCATTTTCACAAGGGGTAACAGGAGAAAAAACACTCCATAATTTGTTACCCATTTTCACCTGAATACGGCAACACCCCATATGTAGTGGTAAACTGCTGTTGGGCACATGGCGTGATTCAGAATGGAAGGAGTGCCATATGGCTTTTGCAGCGCAGATTTTGATGGATTAGTTTGCGGGTGCCATTGGTTTTTATTTTTTGAGTGATTGCCTCATTTTTTGCGGGATGAGGTGATCTTTTCATTGGTACCATTTTAGGGTGCATAAGACTTTTTGATCGCTTGGTATTGCACTTTTTGTGAGACAAAGTGAAAAAATGGCTGTTTTGGCATAGTTTTTTTATTTATTTTTTACAGCATTTACCATATCATGTAATAATTTTATAGAGCAGGTTGTTATGGACATGGTAATACCCAATGTGTCTATTATTTTTATTTTTGTTAAGTTTTACACAGTAAAAGGATTTTTGCACAAAATAAAATCTTGTTTTTGTGTTGCCATTTTCTGAGATACTACATGTACCAAAAACCCCAACTGGGGCAAAAAGAGAGCTAAAACTTAACTTTTAATTATTTTCAATAAAACACATGAGTTGCACCAATTACGAGTACTGTATAAACAAAGCGCACAATGCCATAGAAAAGATTGGTGATATATTGGCTCCTGAGACCCATCAATAAATATATAGAAAACGTCAATTAAGAATTGGAACGTTCTTACCAATTCAGAAACAGTTCAGAGGACCAATCAGGCAACCAATCAATCTTGACCTGTTCACGTACATTCAAATAGTTGTAAGATCTTGCCAGCACTCATGTATAATCAGATAGTGTTGGGTTCTCATGTATAGACTTGTCAGCAGGAACAGCTGTCCCTGTACGGCCTTAATTAGTGGGAGGGGTCTAGGTCATCCCTACCTGTCTATACAGAGCACCCACCTCGAAAGGTGCGACCCCGTCCGGATACCTATCCCTAACCTGGGCGGAATCCCTAATAAACCCTATGAGATAGTTCGCGACGTGTCACTTTTCATTTCATAATTCATCAGGGGAAATATTCCAAAAGGATTTTAGCAGGAAATAGATAAACCCTACAGCAAAATACAAACCAAAAAGATAAATATAGAATGTGTACGAAAGAAAAAAACATAACTGTTTTGGCACTGTTTTATTTTTTGGACTGCGTTCACCTGACGGGGTGGATCCTGTAATATTTTATAGAGCCAGTCGATACAGACGTGTCAATAGCTAATATGTCTACTTTTCTTTTTTTTTTTCAATTTTTTTACAATCTTTTTATAACTTTTTTTTTATTATGAAAAACTTAAACTTTTTTTACTTCTTTTCCCCACAACTTTTGGGGCTCTGATCCCCTCTCCAATGCATTACAATACATCCGTATTGTAATGCATTAGCTGTAAGTGTATTTCCAGTGTTATACACTTACAGCCTTCCTGCCTGTGAGATCCAGGGGGCTGGATCTCACAGGCTAACAGGGAAGGCAGCCACGATGCCTAAGGAAGGCATCAGGCTGCCATCCCAGCCATCGGGTCCCTGTCGCCGCAGCATGGGGACCCAATGGGGAGGTGGAGAGAGCTCCCTTCCTCCACTCACCTCCACTCACCTCCACACACCCCCCATAGTGAAGGTTAATGCGCCGGTATCTGTGTTTTCACTGATGCCGGCACATACAGCAGGGGTCCGGCTAACGGGAATAGCAGTTCCCCTGCAGCTGATCGGGCAGGCTTAGCTCCTGCACCCAAAATGTTAGTAATAATAATGACTGGCTCACGGTAATTTGCATACAATTCCACTATTTAATATAAAACACAATGTATTAAAAAATGTCCCCACATATATACCTAAAAAGCACTATTTATATCGTCCATTTCATGAACACGGTCCCTTCAAATGCGGAGCTCACGCATGTATCAAAAAATAAAATATAAATATAATAATAAAAACAGTTTCCTTATTTCTTTCTTCACTCTGGACTTGTGGTTAGTGATATTAGTTGCTCTTACACATGTGTGTTGGACTTGCCGGGAAGCCAAGCAGCTAACTGGAATTGCGCTATATTGGAATTCTTTATGAATGACAATCCACACTGTCCGATCAAAAAACTGCCACCAGACACGCTTCGGAACTAGTAGTTCCTTCCTCAGTGGTAAAAAGATAATGAATGGCTGTTGGGACCGAACAGCCAAGTTTTAAACCATTCTGGATCAATTTCAATATTGACTGGATCATGACCGGAACGACCTGGTTTATAAGCATCAGTATATTAGTAGCACCTGCACCCGCCTGATCAGATCATCATAGTACTACGGTGCTGGTTGGTAAGTCACTTCCTGCAGCACCGTACTAATAAGGCGCTGGTTGTGAAGGGGTTAAGATATTCCTTGCCTTGTTGTGTTAATTGTATGCTGTTTATGATGACCCAAACTTCAACTTTTTTCTCCAGACATGAGTCTCCTGTTTGTTCTTCAACATTTATGCTTTCTCACACTTAATACTTTTTTTAGTCTGCCAACACCTAATGTTTGCAATTTTTGCAATTTGTGCTTACTATATTCTCTTTCTGGAAGATCATGTAAAGTATACGCTCGGGAACTGTTATTTTTGGTGAGGGCAATAATGCCAGACCTATATCTAGTGAGATGTGTTCTTACTATTAATTAAACTTCTCTGTCATCCAAAGTCTTAAAGGGTTGTGCAGTGGGTAAATTTTGATGACCTATCTTCAGGATAGGTCAGTAATATCAAATCTGTGGGGGTTCGACTCCTGCCCCCCCCCCCCCCCCCCCAACAGATGTTTGAAGCTATACTGCCAGTCATGCGAGTGCTGTGTCAACTTCTAAGGCCCATTTCACATGAGCGAGTTTTTCGCGTGGGTGCAATGCATGATGTAAACGCATAGCACCTGCATTGAAACCTGACCTATTCATTTCAATGGGTTTGTGTACATGAGCATTGTTTTACAGGCATAATTTCTGCATTGCATGAAAATCGCAGCATGTTCTATATTCTACGTTTTTCACGCTGCCCTGGCACCATAGAAGTGAATGGGGCTTTAGTGAAAAACATATTGCTTCCGGATATAACTTGGATGCGTTTTTCATTGATGGTTGTTAAGAGTTGATGTTTGTAAATCTTCAGGGTTTCTTTTCACGCATGGGGAAAATGCATCAAAACTGATAGCACCCGCACTGAAGAAACTGAAACACTGAACACAATTGCAGACAAAACTGAGTGAATTTGCTTGCAAAATTGTGCGAGTTTCACTGAATGCATCCTGAGAGAATCCATAAAGCTTGTGTGAAAAGGGGCCTGAGTGAGAGACGACGAGCATATTTAGAAGCGGAATCAGCGCTCCCATGAGCGTCACTACCGCTTCAAACAGCTGATCAGCAGGGGTGCTGAGAGTCAGACCCCCGCTGATCTGATATTGATGATGACCTATCTTGAGGAAAGGTCACCAATATTTATTCACTGCACAAACACATAAAGGAATTCTCCATCTTGTAAAAGGTATATAGAATCAATTGTCTGTTTGATTCCCCTTAAGCACTTTCTAATCAGAATTGTCCTTTTATTTCTCCTTTGTGAAAGTCAATCTTGCATAGTCACATTTTGATAATCAGGCACGTTTGCGTGGTCCACAAAAGGAATCTTCTACCTTAACCTTCATAGCAGTATCAGCAGAACACTCAAAGTCTAGAGAGAATAAATCATTTTTTACATAATAGGCTTAGTTAGATTATCCCATATGGCAGGTGTAAACTGTAGAATAGCACACAGATGTTTATATGGTAAAATAAACCTATTCCAGTCCTTCCAGGTAGAAGAAGGGTCATCATGGGCATCACATACAGAGCATGAACATTCTTTTTCATTTTGGCTTTGTACTTAAAAAATTCCAAGTGCCTCATCCTTGATCTAAGCTCTAATATTTCCATTCTGCTGTAATACTGTTGCATTCCATGGACAGTTGTGCAGAAATGTTGGCACTTTGACATAATATTTTCTATATCCTTCAGAACTACAAATTTAATTGCACACACCTTTAAATATATCAAATTAAAATGGTAAGCCTACATTTTATAAACATTTTTTACATAACTATGATTGCTTGTGTTTCATTAGTTGACTGACTTATAGTGTACCAACACTGTTAAACAATTTTATTAAAACCTATTCTAAATTGCATATCATTTTGTTTTCCCTTACAAAATAGGCTCCTAAAGTTCAGGTGCCTAATAGGCACTGCCTATAGGGCTTTAGAATCTGTACACTGCCGACATGTCAGTAGTGTACAGATTCCACTGGGGCCGCAGTTAGTGATGTACTGGTAGGAGCACACATTGCAACTCCTGCCTGTGCCAGCTCTGCCCTGCTAAAATCTGATGTACTATGCCAGACATTATCAGCTTTGAGCAGGCAAGGGCAGGAGCAGTGATGTGGTAATGCAGATCTTCTGCCTGCACCTGCTCTGCTAAAGCCTGTACTGTTATTTGCTAGGTTTGAGCAGATGGGAGCTGGCACAGGCAGGAGTAGTGATGTGTGCTCCTGCCTGTACATCACTCACTGAAGCCTACAGTGAAATCTGTACACCAGTACACCTAATATGTCAGCAATGCATGAGTGTACTGATTCCAAAGAGATATGGGCAACTGAAACTTAGGTGCCTGTTTACTAACTAATGAAAAATAAATAAATTAATTAAACATATTATAAAAATTCACTATGTGCAATTAAGAATAGGTTTTAAAAAAAGGATTTAAAAGTTTAGGTATACTTCAATACTCTGTTTGTTTTGTGGTGTTAAGTGTGGGGAGTCGCTCTGGTAGTCAGCGGTGCGGGTGCAGTTTAGAGGCAAAACCAGGAGTCCAGATTGTGCAACAAACAGTGTTTTATTCAGACTTGCACACAAAATGAAAAAACAGTCTCTTGGTGACAGTTCACACACAACGGAAATAACGTAGCCAAACAAAAACAGTCCAACACAGGTTCAGTCACCTGGGAGGTGTAGGTGCAGGTTCGCACCACGCTGTCGGCCCAGCCGCAGGAGAATCCAGCTTCAGGTAGCCAGGAACACAACACCTCCTTGCTGAGCGCTTTCCTCCAGGACAGAGAACTCCCAGCCCTGTTAGCAGCTCCAGGATAATCACACTCACAGCTGGTGGTGCTGGCTGAGTTTATAAACCCAGCCCAAAACTCGTACTGGACCGTGGGGAGCAGCCACCCACCCTACTCTTTAGCTGCTCCCAGTAAGAGCCGGCCCGGATCGGCTTTGCAGCCATGCTATTTAACAAAGTCAAACAGCACTAGCTGCTGCAGACAAAAACCCGGCTCTCACCTCACCGAGGCCAGCAACCTCGGTGACACGTACCTGCCATCTAGGACGGCACCCTGCACCTTACCACATAAGGCACAAGCGTTTTTCTCCCTTTTTTTCATGGTTGCCTTACTAGAGCTATAACTTTTTTATTTTTCCGTCTATGTAGCCATACGGGAGCTTGTTTTCTGCGTGACAAGTTGTATTTTTTAATGATGCCATTTTGGGTAATTTCTGATTAACTTTTATTAACTCTTTCTGGGAGGGAGATGGGGAAAAAAACAATAATACTGCCACAGAGTTTTTACGTTATACATTTTTGCAGTGTACATCTATTTACGTTTTACTACTTTTGAGCAATAAAACCCCTTTTTTTTATAAAAAGAAAAATGTTTTCTATCGCCACATCCCAAGAACTCTAACTTTTTAAATTTTTCTTTCTATATGTGTGAGGGCTTCATTTTTGCAGAATGACTAGTTTTCATTGGTATAATTTTGGAGCAAATAACACTTTTTGATCGCTTTTTATGCTTTATAAATTTCCCAGTGTTCATTTTTTTACGTTTTACTACTTTTGAGAAATAAAACCCCTTTTTTTAAAAAGAAGAATTTTTTTTGCATAGTAACATCCCAAGACTAGTGATGAGCGAGCATGCTCGGCCAAGTATTTGTTCGGCTCGAACATCGCTATGCTTGGCATTACTCGGCCGAGCACCACATGTATTCGTCGAATTGCTCAAGTCTCCTCCCCGCACCTTTGATGCCTTCTAAGCAGCCAATCAAGGTCCAGGTAAGTAATTTCCCTCATTGTAAGGCCATAGAAATGTTAGCTGTAAGCCTTACACTGATTGGCTGGCCGGAACATGTGATACCATTTCATATTAGAGCTGAGGTCCGGCGCTTGGCTCATTCAGCGTCAGGGAGAGCAGACAGTAGGATTGGCTATCCCTCCCCTTCCCCTATTTTTTCAGTCTCTGGCTACATATGCTTTTTCAGCTAGCTCCCAGATTCCTAAAATTGGTGTTGTTCCACTTGTGGTGTTTTTTTCCTCAGCTGCCTCCGGTCTATTTTTCTACCTTTCCTGCGTAGATAGGTGGTTTACAAATGTTTTATTTGTCCCTTTTTTTCCCGCAGTGATGTCTTCTCTGTGGGATTCGGAAGGCAGGAAAGTGGATTCCAAGAGGAAGCATCTATCCTGCTACCATTCCAGCAGTCAACGGTAATTCTAAGCTGATCTTACCTGCACTTGTAAGCTTAAGGCTGGGCTAAGACCAGCTTGGGAGACCGGTTGGGAATCCCTGGGTCTGTTGACTTAACCTACACCAGGTGTTACAGCAGCCGTTAGAGGTTTCTGACCTCTAGTGAACCTACGTTGCAGGATATGTATCAATGGCTCTGTTAAAGGAGTCATAGGCCTGCTGGATGGAAAGGCTTCCTATTCGTGCCCAGGCCCCTATGGAGACCTCTGTCCCGGTAGAGAGACCTTCTTGGTCTCCTTAGTTTCTTCCTCCTCGTATGAGGAGGAGCGGACATTGTGTTTTCTCCCCTGGAAAGACACAGAAGTTGCTTAAGTCCATCAGGTCGGGGGACCATGATGTTGACTGTGGGGAGCCTCCCGTTCCCGCTACTCGGGCACCTCACATCTTCAAAGCGGATGAGACACTCCTCTCTGTCATGATATAGAGTGGAAAAAACCTGGAAAAGGTCCGGTTTTAACAAAGAAGTTTAAATCCATGTTCCCGATGGCTTAACCCTTGGTGGATTCATGGGGATCCATTCCCAAGGTGGACATGGCTATTGCCAAGTTGTCCAAGCGCGCTCTGGTTCCTGCTGACGATGGGTCTAGCTGCAGGACCCCCTTGCAGAGTGCACACTAAGACGGGGTGTTACGGCAGCTGCGGCTTCCACTTCCACAGCCATAGCGGCCTTTGAAGTCTCTACGTTCCTCCGATCTCGCCTGGATCAAATTCAAGTTGATGTGAACCAGAGGTTTTTTCCAGGACGACATACTGGCTGCTTTCAAGACCATCAACCTGGCTACGGACTTCTTGTGCGATACCGCACAGCTCCAGTTGAAGCTAGCGAGGGAGCTTCCCTGCTAGCAAAGCAAGTCCTGGGAATGAGGCTAAACACAGATCCTTGCTCTTGAAGCTAAGCAGCAGGTCTGTGGCTCATGGGAGACCAAGTGCGCCTTTGGCACCCTGTAACAATACTATGAAATCACGTCAGAGGCCTATATATAGCATGGCCCTGGGATCGGCGGCCCATATTCCATTTTGGCTTAAGCCTTGGGTCGCTGATAATTCCTCAAAATACAGCTTATATCGCCTTCCATTCGAGCCCAACCGTTTGTTCGGTTCGGAGCTAGATAAGATAATGGAGGGCCTTTCAGACTAGAAGGTGAAGAGCCTTCCCCAGCAGTCCTTTCGAGGGCAGGGCAGACAGGACCGCGGTGGCAGGTCTGGCCAGCAAACAAGCTCTTGTAGTGACTGGAGAGCACAGCGAAAGGGTTTGAGGTGCTCTCGTGGAGGAGCCAAAGATGGAAAATCCACCTCCTGACTACGGGCCTCTTCGAGGCTCTTGGTTAATTCCCGTTACTCCTGCCGTCCTGCCAATAAGCTTCCCCATTCCTAAGCTTCATGTACCCGTCGGGAGTCGTCTCTCCCACTTCTGAGAAGAATGGATCCAAGAGATCTCGGATCCCTGAATATCATTTCCAACGGTTATTTAGTCAACCTCACCTTTATTCCTCTGGACAGGTTTGTCAAGATCAACCTTCTACAAGATGCCAAGGAGGCGATCCTAGAGGCCTACATTCAGGACTACATTTGCAAAGGGGCTCTGGAAGAGGTTCCGGCAGGAGAACGGGGCCTAGGGATCTATTCACCAGTTTTTCTGGTTCCCAAGACTTCAGGAGATCTCCGGATGATTATCGATCTGAGATATTTCAATCGATTTATAAGGAAGGTGAAGTTTCGTGTAGAAACCATTAGGTCAGAAGTTCACGTCGTCAATCCAGGAGACGTGATGGCAACCCTGGACCACAAGAATGCATATCTGCACATCCCAATCCATCCTGGTTCCAGGAAGAATATTAGGATCACGGTCCAGGTGTCCGGTGTCGTCAGGCATCTTCTGTTTGTTGCCCTTTCCCTTTGGCATTTCTTCTGCCCCTCGCACTTTTACCAAGGTGGTGGTTCTGTGGTGGCGGCTTTGAGGCTTCAAGGACTGACCATCATTCCTTATCTGGACGACTGGCTTTGAAAGCCTCTGCTCTAGCGGTCCTAACCCAACTTCTTCAGGTAACAATATTCTTTCTGTTCCACCTAGGTTGGATCATCAGCTGGTAGAAGTCGAACGTGAGACTGTCGACTTCAGTAAGATATCTAGGCTTCATAATCGACTCCACTGGGATGTCGCTCCAGTTGACTCCAGAAAGAAAATTCCGGGTTCAGAACACGGCAAGTTCCTTTCCCCGGCGAGTTCCAATCCGGACTCTCATGAAGATGTTGGGGCTCATGTCAGCGCCTGCGGAAGCAGTCCCTTGGGCTCTATGGCACCTCCGCCCTCTACAGTCGGAGGTCCTCTCCTAATGGAATGGCAGCCCTGCTGGGCTAAACTCCCTGTGCTCCCTGACTTGGCAAACTCGGTATTCCCTCAGATGGTGGTGCCATCTTTTAGACGGGAAGTCTATGACCCAGCCAATCTGGGTCATATTGACTACGGATGCGTCCTAAGTAGGCTGGGACGCTCACCTAGACGACTCTCCAGTTCACGGGACCTGGTTTCCTCAGGAGTGGCTTCTTTTATCCAATCTCCGCGAGATTCAAGCTATCCGGCTAGCCCTCCTTCACTTAGCCCCTCAGATCTGGGGCAAAGCGTTGAAAGTCCAGTCAGACAATGTGACTGCGGTACTTTACATCAACCAGCATGGAGGCACGAGATCACTTCCCCTCCTGTCAGAGATCGGGGTGATTCTGGATTAGGCAGAGTTGTACCTTCCCACTTATCTGCGATCCACATCCAAGGCTACCTCAATATGATAGCGGCCGAGCCGCGGTCTTCCGTCAGTGGAGTGGTCTTTACATCCGGAGAATCAAGCAGATAGTCCTCAAGTGGGTATGCCAGAGGTGGATCTCATGGCAACAAGGTTCAATGCCAAGGTGGAGAGGTTCTGCTCCCTTTACAGGGAGGACAACCCCCTGGCGTTAGACGCTCTGTCAATATCCTGAAGGTTCAGGCTGACTTACATCTTCCCTCCCTTTTCCATGATACCAAGGGTATTGATGAAAATCCGTCAGGATCAGGCCTCGGTGATATCCATCATACTGTTTTGGCCGAAGAGATCCTGGTTTACCTAGCTCACCCAGTTGAGTCGAGGACAATATTGGAGGCTCCCCCCACAGCAGACCCTGGTGTCGTGGGACACTCACCTCTGCTCAGATCTGCACAGATTCAACCTGACAGCCTGGAGGTTGATCAGTCCCTTCCCAGAATAGAAGGGCTTTCAGAGTCGGTCCTGAGAACGCTGTCTCATTCTAGAGCGGACTCTACCAAGAGAGCCTACTCTTGTATTATGAGGATATTCTCATCCTGTTGTACCTCAACTGAGGTGGCGTCTGCAGATCCGCCCCTCTCCGCTATCCTTCAGTTCCTGCAAGGAGGCCTGGCCCTTCTACTCTGAAGGTTCAAGTTTCAGCCATCTCAGCTTGCCTTAACAGGCTTTTTTCTCAGGACCCGCTGATCAAACGGTTCCTTAAAGGAGCTGAAAGATTAAAGCCTACAGTACTGAGACCCCTTTTTTTCAATGGGTTTTTCAGTAGTTCTCAGGGGGTTAGCATCTCCCCCCTTTGAACCGTTAGAGGAGGTGGACATCAAGTTCGTCACTTGGAAGTTTGTGTTTCTACTTGCAGTGACTTTGGCCAAGAGGGTCTCTGAGCTTCAAGCTCTCTCAGCACATGAGCCCTATACCAGTTTCTTACATGACCGGGACCTTCTTAGATTCCTCCTGTATTGTAGGCCTAAAGTTCCTTCCTTCCAGAACATCAACCAGGTGATATTCCTCCCGGTTCTGTCGACATCTACCACCTCCTCCTAGGAACCTGTTAGACATCCTCTGGACGTCTCGAGATGTCTCCGGATCTATGTGGATAGATCAAGGAGTTCAGGAAAGATGAGAATCTGCTAATCCTGTTGCCGGTAAGTTTAAAGGCTATAAGGCATCCAAACCTTCCATCAGTCGGTGGATTGAGGAGGCTATTAAGGAATCCTTTGTTTCCACAATCTCTGGACTGTCCGGGATTCGTGAAGGCCCACTCTACTAGAGTTGTGGCTACTTCTTTTGCCGAGAGGAGTCTTCTGCCTCTCAACATGATTTGCAAAGCTGCCTCCTGGAGCTCTGAATTGACATTCATCTCCCATTATAGACTAGATGCCAGTCTAGCTGAGTTTTCGGCCTTTGGGCAGACTTTTCTTAGTTCTGCCAGGCAGGAAGGCCCTCCCTAGGGGTTTCTTCTTGCTATCTCCCCATCTGTGCTGCTGGTAGGACGCAAGGGAATAGTTAATTTCTAATGATAATTTGCTTTCCCTTAGTCCTAACAGCAGCACACAAATTTCCCACCCTAGTAAGTCTAGTTTTTTTCTTACTATAAACACAGTGGGCTGAGGGTTGACTTCCTCCTTTTAAGGAGATACTTAATTGTTAAATTGAGTTATTAGTCTTGGGCTCATTAAACATTCCGCCGGTCCTGCCAGTCCACGGGGGGTGGTTAACCCCATCTGTGCTGCTGTTAGGACAAAGGGAAAACAAATTATCGTTAGAAATTAACGATTCCCTCATCTGTGAAAAGGAAATATCCATTTGATGATGACGTATCTTCTAAATGGGATAAAGCCCCCACGGTGGACGCTACGGTCGCTAAAATAGCCAAAAAGACAGCCCTGCCCTTCGATGATTTAGGCTGTCTTACAGACCCTTTGGATAAGAAGGCAGACATTTATTTAAAACGTACCTGAGAGTCCTCAGCCACCTGCCTTAAGCCGGCTATTGCAGCATCTTGGGTGTCCAGGTCCCTCCGTCTCTGGCTAGACCAACTTGAAGTCCATCTTAAAGAGAAAAAACCCAGAGAGGAAATCCTTTCATCCTTGCCCACCTTTTATAAGGCGGCGGACTTCTTGACAGACGTATCGACTGATGTTATACGGTTTTCAGCTAGATCTTCTGCATTATCTAATGCGGCCAGAAGAGCCATATGGCTTAAATCATGGAAGGGAGACCAGGGTTCTAAGGCTAGGCTATGTGCACTACCTTGTGAGGAGGACAGGCTTTTTGGTTCCAGCTTAGACAAAATATTTTAGAAAAAGCCTCAGATAGGAAAAAGGGTTTTCCTATTCCACAAAAGAACCCCTTTTTTCGTAAACCCCAGCAAAATTTTAGGAGGCAAAAGGGTAAACCATATGACCGGAAAGATAGAGAAATATTCCAGAAGAAATCTAGTGGATTTTGTTTCAAGACCCAGGAGAGCAGAAGGATAAGCAGCAATGACGCCAGTCCCCAGGTTGGGGGAAGACTAGTTTCCTATCTCCCGGCTTGGTCCAAAATTACCAAGAACAAGTGGGTCCTGGGAGGGATAAGGAAGGGATTCAGGCTGGAATTCCTCTCTTATCCTCAAGATCTTTTCACCTGCACCCCAACACCAAGAGATGTTCAAAAAGCAGAGATTCTTCAATCAGAAGTCCGTCTCTTACTAGACAAAGGTGTTGTCTGTCACGTTCCGATAGGGGAGGAAGGCACAGGATTTTATTCCCCTCTCTTTTTAGTCAAAAAAACAAACGGATCCTTTCGCATGATTCTCAATCTGAAAAAATTAAACAAAAATCTGAGATACAAGAAATTCCGCATGGAGACAATAAGATCCGCTCTAGACCTACTATACAAGGATTGCTGGATGGCAAGCATCGACTTGGAGGATGCGTATTATCATATTCCAATGCATCCAGACTCCCAAAAAATTTTAAGAACAGCTGTCCAGATCCAGGGGCAAATTTTACACCTCCAATACAGAGCCCTTCCCTTTGGTGTTTCTCAGGCACCAAGAATTTTTACGAAAGTAGTAGCAGAGATGGTCGCCTTCTTCCGTTTGTCCAGAATTATGTTAGTCCCATATCTGGACGACTTCCTGTTCATAGCTCGTTCAAAAGACCAGCTTCAGGAAGATTTGAACCAGGCCTGCACCTGGCTAAGAAACCTCGGTTGGAAGATAAATTTCAACAAATCTCAGCTGGTTCCATCCCAAACCTGCACCTTTCTAGGAATAGAGTTGGACTCCAGGCTTCAAAAGACAGTCCTGCCACAAAAGAAGATATCGTCCACCATAGATCATGTTTGGACTCTATTTCATTCCTACCTATGTTCTTTCAGGCAAGCGATGAAAGTCCTAGGATATCTAACGGCTACAATTCTGGCGGTGCCCTTTGCGCAAATCCATACGAGACCATTACAAGTGGACATATTACAGAATTGGAATGGTCTACCACAAACATTGGACAGACAATTCCATCTATCCTCAACAGCACGAGCATCTCTTCTGTGGTGGACTCACCGAAAAAATCTCGCTGTAGGGATGCCTTGGATCTATGTAGATCCCCTCAGGATAACTACAGACGCCAGCCCCTGGGGGTGGGGTGCCCACGCAGGGGAAGAAGTATGGCAAGGAAGATGGGATCTGAGATCAAGGAGGTACACTTCAAATTACAAAGAACTCAAGGCGATAGAGATAGTCTTAAGATACGCAATACCCGAAATATCAAACAGGAAACTGATCTTTTATTCGGACAACACGACGGCAGTCGCGTACATAAATCATCAGGGTGGCACGAGAATTCCAACTCTTCTCTCCCTTTGCCAGAACATTTTTCAGTTAGCAGAACAGAGGAACCTCTTTTTATCAGCAGTCCATCTAAAAGGGAAAGAGAATATGTTAGCAGACTACCTCAGCAGAAACAGACTAAATCAGATGGAATGGAGCCTGAACGAGGAGGTTTTTGCTCAGATACTAGCCAAGTTTGGGCTTCCAACAGTGGATGTCTTCGCCACTCAGAAGAACAAAAAGGTGCAGAGGTTCTTCTCCCTAAATTATTCAGAAGGTCCCACAGCGGTGGACGGGTTGGCTCAGGACTGGAGTCAGGAGTTCGGCTATGCCTTCCCCCCCCTTTCTCTAATTCCTCAGATCCTGAAGAAGGTTCAGCAGGAGAGAGCCACAATAATTCTAATCGCCCCAAGATGGCTAAAAAGGCTCTGGTTTGCATCCCTACTAAGCCTATCCTCAGGTCCTCCCTGGATAATCCTTCCAAGAAAGGATCTGCTTTCGACAGGGACCAGTGCTCCATCCCAATCCAGAAATTCTCCAGTTAGCTGTGTGGAAACTGACAGGGAGATCTGGCTAAAGAGGGGTCTTTCAAGTAAGGGGGTAGCCACTATTCTAGTCAGTAGGAAGTCAACCACTGCTAGGAAATATAATAGACTCTGGAATACCTTTTCTTCCTTCTCAGGCTTCAGTCCTGACCCATTTGGCCCTCCAGAAATTCCCAAAATCCTGGATTTTCTGCAGGCTGGGTTGGACAAGGGGCTCAAGGCTTCCACCTTGCAGGTTCAGGTGGCGGCCTTGAGTTACTTCTTCGACTTCCAGTTAGCCTCCCATCCCTGGGTTAAACGCTTTCTGAATGCAGCGGCCAGACTTCATCCCTCTATCAGGCCTCTCTCCCCACCCTGGGATCTTAACAAAGTCCTTACGGGCCTTACTTAGGTACCCTTTGAGCCTCTTTCGGAAGTCCCTATAGATATCCTTTCTATTAAGATGGCCTTCCTCCTCGCTATCACCTCTGCTAGGAGAATCTCTGAAATACAGGCCTTCTCGGCCTTCCCTCCATGTACGGTTATTCAAGGAAATCAGGTTATTATCAGGCCTCTCCCTTCTTATCTACCTAAGGTGGTGTCCGATTTTCACAGAAGCCAGGACATAATCTTACCATCCTTTTTTTCCGAACCCTTCTAACAAGCTAGAACAGTCCTTTCATTGTTTAGACGTTAAGAGGTGCCTGCTGGCGTATTTGGAGGCTTCCTCTCCGTGGAGGAAGGACGAGAATCTCCTGATTTAGTTTATGGGTAAGAACAAGGGGAGTTTCATCAGGAGTCATTGCCAGATGGGTTAAGAAGGCCATAGTGAGGGCCTATATTTCCTTGGATCTTCCTCCTCCTTCTGGGTTCGGGGCCCATTCCACCAGGGCAGTTTCCACGTCATGGGCTGAGATAGGCTAATATATCCTTAGATCAGATCTGCAGGGCAGCCACTTGGAGTTCTCCTCACACTTTCCTCAGACATTATAGATTACAGCTCCATTCTGATGCATCCTTTGGAGAAAAGGTTCTTCAAGCTGTAATTCCGCCCCCAAATAGTCAAAGTTTATAGTCTATCTCGCAGTGGGTGCCGTCATGAGGTTGATGGGAAAACAACGTTGCTTACCGGTAAGCGTTTTTCTCGATACCCATGACGGCACCCCTCATAATTCCCCCCCTTAAAAAAAAAAAAAAAGTGTGTATATATATATATATATATATATATATATGTGAATAACTCATCCACATTAGATCTATATGAAGAAATATGGATCCTCTGGATTGAATTGAATGAATTGTTAGGTCCGGACTGAGGACAGTTTATTTGTTCCACTGGTGTTTGGTAGGGGGTGTTCCCTTTTATCTTCTCAGGTTTCCTGTCCAGATGGGAGGTCCTAGGTCACAGTGGGTGCTGTCATGGGTATCGAGAAAAACGCTTACCGGTAAGCAACGTTGTTTTCCGATTAGTGACATCTACAATACACCATCATTAAGCAGTGTGTTGGGCAGATTTTATCAAAAGGGGCTTATTCACTACAGTGTTCTTTGGTACTGAGATATACATTGCACCATCATAAAGCAGTGTGTTGGGCAGACATTATTAAAAGGGGCTTATTCACTACAGTGTTCCTTGGTAATGAGATATACATTGCACCATTATAAAGCAGTGTGTTGGGCAGACATAAAAAGGGGCTTATTCACTACAGTGATCCTTGGTACTGAGATATACACTGCACCATCATAAAGCAGTGTATTGGGGATAAATTATAAAAAGGGGCTTATTCACTACAGTGTTCCTGCTACTGAGATATACCTTGTACCATCAGATAAATTATTTGTTCTGGGGAAATGAACCTAACTTGTGCCACATCTGTGTGTGCGTTCAATCCGCAACCATTATATTAATTTCTCCAGCAGAGAGTGATTTATTTTTTGCCCATAGTTAACTTGTTTTGGTAACATCTGTATGTGCGTTTAGGCCGCAACTGTATATACAGTATAAATGTAAAGATTGTACCTGCGCTCTCAATGGGTCCCTTTCTTGTCTCTGTGTATAACTAGTGCACAGAGCCGCTGCTAGATACAGTATTCCAGCAGAGAATACATTTTATTTGGGACAAATTTGTTTCCAATATAGAACTACATCCGAATACAGTGTGTATTGTGAAAATTACATTATCTCTGGGCTAGTGTTGTGCTGAAAAATTGTATTTCTCAGTCCCCTTTACATTACAGCAAGCCAATGCAGTGTGTACTGTAAAAATTACTTTTTCTCTGGGCTAGTGTGTTGCCGAAAAATTTTATTTCTCTGTCTCCTGTTCATTACAGCAAGCCAATACAGTGTGTACTGTAAAAATTTCATTATCTGTGGCCTAGTGTACTACTGAAAATCTTTATTTTTCTGTATTCAGTACATTATAGCAAGCCTTTACAGTGTGTACTGTAAAAATTACATTATCTCTGGGCTAGTGTAGTGCCGAAAATCTGTATTTTTCTGTGTCCAGTACTGTCCTGCATCAGAAAACTATGTCTTTAGCGGAGAGTAAAACAATCTATGCCATATCTGCAGACAAAACCATTAATATGAAGAAGGCGAGCACAAAGGGAGGGGGAAGTGGGCGTGATGCTGATGGTGTAAGCAGAGGCGGTGGCCCTGGGCGTGATGCTGATGGTGCAAGCAGAGGCGGTGGCCCTGGGCATGATGCTGATGGTGCAAGCAGAGGCCGTAGCCCTGGGCGTGATGCTGATGGTGCAAGCAGAAGCCATGGCCCTGGGCGTGATGCTGATGGTGCAGGCAGAGGCCATGGCCCTGGGCGCAGTGAAACTGTGCAAGCTGCCAGTGCATCAGAAAAAATCCACCTTACCCAGCTTCATGTTCAACTTAGCTGGGCGGCGCAGGACAACACTGTCCAAGTCGGACCAGTGCGAACAGGTGGTTGGTTGGATTGCTGAAGATAATGCTTCCAGTCGGTTAAGCACCTCCCTCTCTTCCATAAAGTCCAGTCTCTGTAGCCAAGAGTCTGGTCAACCGAATCCTCACTCTGATCCTCCTTCCTCCTACCATGTCGCATCTGGCCAAACAAGTGATCCCAAACTCAGATATTCACATGACCTCTTTTCATCGCCAGTACTTGGTTTGTCTCTCTCGCCAAGCACTCTTGAAGAGGAACCTAAATTTATTATGCCCTGATTCCGAACCTCTTGAGCCTTCACAGTCTCAAGAAGATGACGGTGGTGAACCGCAATCATTCGTTCATGAGGTGGATCATGATGATACACAGTTGCCAATCACTGAGGGGGTGGTTATGTCAAGTCAGGAGGATAAGTAAAGTGAGGAGGTGGAAGAGGAGGTGATGGACGATGATGTCATTGACCCAACATGGTTAGGTGAAAAGCCGAGCGAGGACAGCAGTACAGAGGGGGAGGCATCCGTAGCAATGCAACAGTCTGGAAGAGGCAGTTGGGTGGCAAAAGGGACATATCGGCACACACCAAACAGGCTCTCAACCGTTACCGAGCACCCCCATGCGTAAATCTACCTTGCCATGGGGTAGATGTTCCGCAGTATGGCACTTTTTGGAGGAAAGCGCAGACGAAAATGAGAGTGTGGTAGTTTGAAAAATGTGCCGTACTAAAAGGAGCTGGGGCGTGAACACTAGCAACCTCACCACCACCAGCATGATGCGCCACATGGCATCCAAGGACCCTAATATGGGGGACGAACGCCTGGGTCCACACTCTGCGTCTGAGGGTCCCATAATTGCCTCCACTTCCCCTGTGTTATGCACTGCTGGCCAATCCCCTGTCGAAGGCGCAGGTCTGGATGCCCCTCGCCCTGCACCTGGACCTTCGCATGAAACGTCAGCAACAACATCCACTTCCCTGTCCCAGCGCAGGGTCCAAATGTTGATAGCACAGGCATTTGAATGCAAGCACAAATACCCACCCACCCACAGGCCATAGCACTGAATGTGCAACTTTCAAAATTACTGGCCCTTGAAATGTTTCCAATTAGGCTTGTGGACACTGAGGCCTTCCACAGCCTGATGTTGGCGGCCGTCCCTCGGAACGCAGTCCCCAGCCGCCACTATTCTTCACGGTGTGCCGTGCCCGCCTTACACCAGCATATGTCCCAGAACATCACCCGTGCCCTGACCAACGCACTTACTGGGAAGGTCCACCTCACCACATACACGTGGATAAGTGCTGGTGGCCAGGGATGCTACACTGACCGCACACTGGGTGAATGTTGTGGAGGCCAGAAGTGAGTCGGACCCTGGTATGGCACAGCTCCTACCCACGCCCAGGATTGCGGGCCCTACGTCCATCAGGGTCTCTGCCACCAGCTATGTTACTGGCTCCAACCCCGACTTCTCCTCCTCCGCCGCCTCCTCTTCCACTTCCACCTCCCACAGCAGTCAGCCATCAGTCGCTAGCTGTAAGCAGTGTAGCACTGCTGTGGGTAAGCGTCAACAGGCCGTGCTAAAGCTTATCTGTTTAGGGGACAAACAGCACACCGCCGCAGAGCTATTGCAGGGTATAAGGGAGCTGGTCAACCTAGAAACAGGCATGGTTGTGTCCGACAATGGGCGTAACTTGGTGGCGGCTTTGGAGCTCCGCAACCTGACACACATTCCATGCCTAGCCCACGTAGTAAACTTAGTGGTTCAGCGGTTTATCAAAACCTTTCCCAATTTGCAGGATCTACTGGTGAAGGTACGCCGCTTGTGTGATCATTTCCGAAAGTCGTCCACAGCTTCAGACGGTCTGTCAACGCTGGAGCAGCGCTTGTGGCTTCCAGATCACCGGCTGTTGTGCGACGTGAGCACGCGGTGGAACTCTACATTCTATATGTTGGCTAGGCTTTGTGAGCAGCAGAGGGCAGTTGTGGAATACCAGCTGCAACATGGTCGTCGCCTTTCCAGTCAACTGCCGCTATTCACAACCGAGGAGTGGGCATTGATGTCAGACCTATGTGAGGTTTTAAAAAACTTTGATGAATCTACACAGATGGTTAGTGGCGATAACGCTATTATCAGTGTAACCATCCCTCTGCTGTGTCTATTCAAACGATCGCTGCGCACAATTAAGGAGGATGCTTTAAATGGCAGACGAGGTAATCAGGGAGGAGATGACACAGGGCGATAGCCAGACCTCCCCCAGTTCGTCTTCTCAGCACGAAATAGGCCATGAGGAGGAGGAGCTGGAGACACTTGCCTCTGCTACAGAGGCTAGTACCCATGGAACTTTAATTCCATCTGTTCAGCGTGGATGGGCAGAAGAGGAGGAAGATGAGGGTATGGAGAGTCATCCTGAAGTTGACATCGACATCTTGCCAGTTGGTACTCTGGCACACATGGCTGACTTCATGTTAGGCTGCCGTTCCCGCGACCCTCGCGTTCTACTCATTTTAGGTAACACAGATTACTGGGTGTTCACCCTTCTGGACCCCCGCTACAAAGAGAACTTCTCATCTCTGATTCCTGTGGTGGAGAGGATGAGTAAAACCTTGCAATACCAAAAGGTACTTGTTGACAGTTTGCTCTAAAATTTTCCATCTAACAATGCAGCCGCCAGAGTCTGTACTTCCTTAGGCAACTGATGAAGGGAGACAAGGGGAACACACAGTAGTTCCAACAGAGGCAAGGCAACACTTTCCAAAGCATGGTACACTTTCATGACACCCACCAGCAACCTCACCCTGAATCGCGGCCTAGTGCTACAAGGAGGGAAAAGTTTTGGAAGATGGTGAAGGAATACATTGCAGACCGTGTCAGCATCCTAAATGATCCCTCAGTGCCTTACCTTACAACTACTGAGTGTCCAAGCTGGACACGTGGCACGAACTTGCGTTCTACGACTTGGAGGTGCTGGCCTGCCCTGCCACCAGCGTGTTGTCTGAGCCTGTATTTAGTGCTGCTGGTGGCACTATAACAGATAAGAGTATCACTAAAATGTTTTGTAGGGTTCGCTCGGCTTCAGACCCTCACCTCCAATGCTTTATATCATCTGCTTACTTGTAGCCCATCACTGCAATGATTTATGGGTTTCGCTAGGATTCAGGCCCTCACCTCCAATGCTTTATAAGGTCTTCTCTCCTGTAGCCTATCACTGAAATATTTTATTGGGTTCACTAGGCTTTAGGCCCTCATCTCCAATACTTTATACCATCTGCTCACCTGTAGGCCATCACTGCCATGATTTATTGGGCTCTTTAGGCTTCAGGCCCTCACCTTCAATGCTTTATACCATCTGCTCACTTGTAGGCCATCACTGCAATGATTTATGGGGTTTGCTAGGCTTCAGGCCCTCACCTCCAATGCTTTATATCGTCTGCTCACCTGTAGGCCCTCACTGCAATGATTTATGGGGTTCGCTAGGCTTCAGGCCCTCACCTCCAATGCTTTATACCATCTGCTCACCTGTAGGCCATCACTGCAATATTTTATGGGGTTCAATCACCTTCAGGCCCTCACTACAATTTTTTATTGGGTCCGCTCACCTTCAGGCCCTTAACTGTAATGTTTTATAGGGTAACCAGCATGCCCTTGCTCCAAATGTTTTTGAGGGTCACCAGTAGGCAATCAATGATAATTTTTCAGGGTGTGTATGATGCCCTCCTTTATGTGTAATAAAGTGTTTATTGGAGTGCCGATTCCTTGCAATTTTTGCCAGCCCTTTCACTTAGTGCATAGCATTTATGATTGCAGCGGTGTACCTGAACAATTGTAGCACCATGTGAATGAGGCACTCCTTTATGTGATATACTGGCTGTATTGGAGTGCTTCTTCCTTGCAATTTTTTGCAGCATTTTCACTGTATATACCATTGAATATCCAGGAAAGAATGTTTCCTAACAATTTTACCTTGCTATGCAAAAGTGGCGGATAACTGGGACAATGTGGTTCCCAGCAGGACATTGGAGTCCAAGATGCACCCAGACATGGTCCCCATGCTGTTCCAGATACATTTCGGTGGAGTTTTTGTCACTTTCTGACCTTTTCCAATAGAACAGGCACCATCCCTTCATCCCAGCAGGGGGTGCCTGGTTGTCTCCCATTGACTTCCATTATACTTGGGTGCTCGGCCGTGCGCACGAATATCGCACTTTGGTGTTTACTCATCACTACCCAAGACCCATAACTTTTTTTATTTTCCTTTCTTTGGAGTTGTTTGAGGGCTTGATTTTTGCAGGATAACTCTTAGTTTTCATTGGTATCATTTTGGAGTAATAACACTTTTTATTGCTTTTTATAAAGTTTTTTCAGTGGCAACTAAGAATAAATTAGCAATTCTGGCATTTTTGTGTGTTTTTTTTTATGGAGTTCACGGTAGGTTATCCCCATAGTTACATGATATTTGTGCAGTGCGGCTTGTGATGGACGCGGTAATACCAAATATGTGGGGGAGATTTTATCTTTGCATTTTTTTAATTGAAAAGCATATTTTCAATGGAAAAAAGTATATTTTTATTGGAATCTTTTAGAGTTATTAAAGGCTTTTTATTTTTACTTTTTTGTACAACTTAATAGTCACACAAGGGGACTATAATAGGCAATCTTTTGATTGGTTCTAAAATGCAATAGTGCATTGCATCTCTATAGTGCATTGCCTTTTAAAGTCAGTGCTATACTGACATTGACCAGAGAAGTGCAGCCTGCTGGGGAACACTCAAGGCTTGCTTTAGGCCTACACGAGGTCGCAGACACACATTGGCACCCCCGCGATCTCACTTGCAGGGTGCTGATGGGAGACAAAGGGAGTCCGATCCTTCTGTCACCGCTTACATGCCGCCGACACCATTGCCTGTGGCATGTAAGTGGTTAAACGGCCCGGATCGGCAATCCTGCCAGTCTGGTCTGTTAGAGCAGGAGCATGGCTCTCATGTGAGAGCTGAGCCTCCGCTCACCACCATATGGGGGACCCATGCACTGCTTAGAATGGGGCACTTTGAAAAGGCTGCCACCCGCCCAGCCTAAGGCTCAGCGTAAGGTACTTATATTTATATCAGGTAGCTATTTGTGAGACCCACATTGTCAAAATTTGATTGTTTCTTCAAACATAGCTGTTTTGCAAATTACTTAACCACTACGGTCCTGTAGCTCTGGCTGGACACATCCGTGCGTCATCTTGCATCTCCTGCGTTCACAGTGCCGCGCGTCTCACCAGTTATACTGCAGCCTGCCAGCGATGATCAATTGCTGGCAGGCTGTAGATGCGAAATAAATCGCATCAAACTGGTATATCAGACGCTGTTTTGTTAACAGCGTCTGATATACCTGCTACCTGGTCCTCTGGTGGTCCAATTCGCTGGGATCGACCACCAGAGGACCAGGTAGCTATGTAAAGTTGCACCAAACACTACACTACCCCCCCCCCCCCGTCACTTATTAACCCCTTGTTAACCCCTTGATCACCCAATCTAGATTCCCTGATCACCCCCCTGACATTGATCACACCCCTGTAAGGCTCCATTCAGACGTTCATATGTGTTTTGCGGATCCGTGAATTCATGGATCTGCGGATCCGCAGATCCTCAAAATACGGACACCGGCAATGTGCTTTCCGCATTTTGCAGATCCGCACATTGCCAGAACTATATAGAAAATGCCTTTTCTTGTCCGCAAGAATAGGACATGGTCTATATTTTTGCGGAACGGAAGTGCAGACACAGAAGTGCGGATCCGTAATTTCGGATCCGAGCGGAACAAAGTCTGTCAACATAGAAATGAATGGGTCCGCAATTTCGTTACGCAAACAGAATTGCAGACGTGTGAATGGGGCATAAGGGTCCCTTATCACCGCCAGTTAGTTAGCTACTTGTTAGGTAGCTAGCGCCCAGCCCACCGCAGTCACTGATTATGAGCTTCGAGTCAGGACCCTGGAACATGCTAGCAGGATACGCCAGACACGGTCCATGAGTGAAGAGGAACTCAATAAACAACAACCGGTTGCTCTCCACTTCAGGGATAAGCATGCTTCGGACCCAAGGGGTTTAAAAATGAGAGGCATAGATAGGGTTATAGTTGGGTCCAGAGGCGGTGACATGAAGAAGCTCCTGTTGCAAAGAGAAACAAAATGGATTGTGTTGCTTATAAGTGAGATCCCTTTAGGGTTAAATGAGGCAGTAAGTTTCAGGCCCTTTTTGTAATGCGCTATTTTATGTTCATGTGGTCTGTGTTTGATTTTTAATTGTTTTTTATTATTTTTCTAGCTTGTTTAGTACGGGGCCCCTGTGGGTGCTATCTGGAGGACCGTCTCTTTTTTGACACAGCCAGCTATCGTGTGAAATATGATACGGAATGGAGGAACGAAGAAACTTTGAATTATTAATATATGGACTATTTGTATCTATTTAATATTTTATTTATGTATTTTACGTACGGGTGTTTTTTATGAATTTTCATAATACACAGTTTTTTTCACTGTTATAGCTGCCCCTTACGGGCGGTTTAGTCTAATTTGGGCCTTATTATCTTTGGTTTTTTCACTGGTGTATTTTGCCTCAGGCTATCTATAATTGTACACGATCAAATTTGTTGATATTAATTATTTATTTTTTATCATCATGATTTTTTTGCACCGTGTAATAAGATTTTTCACATATGAATTTTGTATGCATTTTTTATGCTCACCTTTACAATCAATGAATTTGCAATTAATTAATTTTTTTAGTTTTTGTTTTGTCTCACTGTTTTGTTTATGCACGCGAGGGTATTATTATTAAGGATGTGATTTTTTTATCTTTTTTATTTATATTTTATTTTATTTCATTTTGTATTTTGTCTTTATTATTTTATATTTATTATTTCTTTTGGGTTCCTATTTCTCCATCCAACTATTCTGATGTATACCTTATACTCGATTTCTGGCCAGTGTTTGTGAGTCTGTGTCGGGTACGCAGGGCGCGCATGCGCTGGGTTGCGGACTTTGGGAGGCGCTCAACGTTGGTCTGTTGCTATGGCGCCGGACGCCGACGCGGCCTCACGTCCTGGCATGTACGCTGGCCACGTCATGCTTAGTGCGGCCGCGCCGCCCTTCCGGCGCTTTGGTGACGGGTGAGCGCATCGGCAAGTGTCCGCCCCCATCATGGCGCCTTCTGCGTCCGTTTATACGCCACAGGTGAGCTCCCTACTATATATAGCCGGGCTGTTGACCACTTTAATTAGCCTCCTGACGAAGCCTGTGAGGTGAAACGCGCGTCGAGGCAGTTGTTGTGGTGAACGGACCGACGGGGTTATGGGTATGTCATCTTCATCATCCATTATGTTTATTGTCTTGTCATGTGCTGTTGCGGGGTTTGTGTGCTATTTGTGATGGTTTATGGGGTTGGGTCCTGGCAGTGTACTATTGTATGGTTGACGTTTTTGTCACCTGCACTGTCTGATCTTCATTGGACCTATTGACACCCTGTTTCCTACACTAGGTGTATTATGCACACTCATGGACGGCACTATGTCTGAGTTTGTATCTATTTATATATTTAAATCCCGCTCCCTGGTCGTGTGCTGACCCACAGTCTCTGATGTTTTCAGTGGATCACCACCTTTTGTTATTTTGTTGTACTATTTAATAAAGCGAATTTGATATTTTATCATATACTTTGCTTCTGTATTTTGTGTAAGCACTGGTCAAGTGGTTGGTTTTGTAGTTTAATACCAGTTGCAAATTATTAGTTATTCGACTAAGTTGGTGGTATTGTATAGGTTCTACCGCAGTCACTGATTATGGCAGAGATTTTTTCATCCACGATGATCGATGCGAATGAAAAAATCTGTGCCGTTCATTTTATTTTTTTTTCAGCCCAGAGGCTGAACGGAAAAAAAAAATCTCATTACCCGTATGCTCAATATAAGGAGAATCGCAGAAACTCCTAATGCTGGCCATATGTGTAATGATTGCGGAGACCCTCAAATGCCAGGGCAGTGCAAAAACCTCACAAGTGACCCCATTTTAGAAAGAAGACACCCCAAGGTATTCCGTGAGGGGTATGGTGAGTTCATGTAAAATTTTATTTTTTGTCACAAGTTAGTGAAATATGAGACTTTGTAAAAAAAAAATATATATATTAATTTCTGCTAACTTGTGCCAAAAAAAATGTTTTTCTGTGAACTCACCATGCCCCTCACGGAATACCTTGGGGTGTCTTCTTTCCAAAATAGGGTCACATGTGGGGTATTTATACTGCCCTGGCATTTTAGGGGTCCTAAAGCATGAAAATCCAAATGCGTAAAAATGCCCTGTGAAATCCTAAAGGTACTCATGGGAATTTTGGCCCCTTTGCGCATCTTGGCTGCAAAAAAGTGGCACAAATGTGGTATCGCCGTACTCAGGAGAAGTAGTGCAATGAGTTTTGGGGTGTAATTTTATATAAACCCATACTTTGTGTGAGAAATATTGCTGTAAATAACAGCTTTTTAATTTTTTTTATACAAAGTTGTCAATTTACAGAGATATTTCTCTCACCCAACATAGGTATATGTAAAAATACACCCCAAAACACATTACTCTACTTCTCCTGAGTACGGCGATACCACATGTGTGACACTTTTTTGCAGCCTGGGTGCACAAAGGGGCCCAAATTCCAACGAGTACCTTTAGGTTTTACATGGCTGCTTAGAATTTAGCCCCACCCAAAATGCCAGAACAGTACAAACACCCCACAAATGACCCCATTTTGAAAATAAGACACCCCAAGGTATTCGCTGATGGGCATAGTGAGTCCATAAAAATTGAACTTTTTGTCAAAAGTTAGCGGAAAGGGAGACTTTGTGAGAAAAAACAATAAAAAATCAATTTCCGCTAAATTGTGTTAAAAAAAAAAAAATCTTCTATAAACTCGCCATGCCCCTCACGGAATACCTTGGGGTGTCTTCTTTCCAAAATGGGGTCACATGTGGGGTATTTATACTGCCCTGGAATTTTAGGGGCCCTAAAGCGTGAGAAGAAAAATGCGTAAAAATGCCCTTCTAATGGCACCTCAAGAAACATGACAGGTGCTCAGAAAGTCACAGCTGCTTCAAAATGCGGAAATTCACTTTTTTGCACCATAGTTTGTAAACGCTATAACTTTTACCCAAACCAATAAATAAACACTTATTGGATTTTCTTTGATCAAAGACACGTAGAACAATAAATTTTTCGAAAAATTTATATAGAAATGTAGTTTTTAAAAAAAAAAATTTCAACAGAAAGTTAAAATTGTCATTTTTTTGCAAAAATTTCGGTCATTTTTGATTAATAGTAAAAAAAGTAAAAATGTCAGCAGCAATTAAATACTACCAAATGAAAGCTCTATTAGTGAGAAGAAAAGGAGGTCAAATTCATTTGGGTGGTAAGTTGCATGACGGAGCAATAAATGGTGAAAATAGTGTAGTGCAGAATTGTAAAAAATGGCCTGGTCATTAAGGGTGTTTATTTGTTTAAGCTAGGGGGGCTGAAGTGGTTAAAGAGGTTATGCTATGACTGACGTAAAAAATCAGACATCATATAGTACATGACAGTACATTTCAAACAAAGCCAAAACCAGCCCTGTACCTCACATGTATCCAGATATCTCCACATTCATTGCTCCAATTCCTCTGCTAGATTATCTTCAGCCTTGCAGCTAAGGGGGAGTGTCCTTTCTGCTTCAGCTATCTCCCTGTAACTGTCACAGCTTCTAACAGAACATATGGCTGGTGGAAGTTGAAGTGTTTAAACAGCTCAGTGAGATTGACAAAATATAAGGAAAAGAATAAAGTTCAAATAGCACTATACAGATACATTTTATTGAATAGCTCAGTGGCTATACTAAATGTTTATGCTTCATGAGTTTTTATTTTTATTTGTATGTTTCTAACTAGGCAAATGTAAGGACTTTACAATTCACTTACTTTATCTCCAGTTGCTGCTTTCTCCGATTTCACTGAGGGTCACATGACCTGTGATGTCAGCTTTTCTGCCTGCTCTGATGATGTTTCGTTCACAAGCCTGAGAGAGAAGATATGTGTCTGTACACGAGACGTCACTGAGTTGGCCACACACCCCTGCACTGGCTGAGCTGCTGCTGCTGTCTGCTCTCTCCCTGGATTCTTGAGGAAAAATATGAACCCATTCAGTAGCACAGACTCAGGGCTGAAGGCTTTACTGAGTAGCTACAGGCAGTGAGGAGACAAATGCTGGACATAGAGCTAAAAGATTAGAGGAGTTCTGCAGAGCATTGCACAAGAACATGCAGGGCAAAGATCTTGTGTGTATCAGCAGTTTCATTGTACAGCTGGTACTTGTAGTCCTACACAAATAACATGCTGCTGAGTGTCCCAGAGGGCAGACATATTCACTCCCTTTGCAGAGCAGGGGGAAGGGCAGAGATTGTTGTTATTGCAGGTAAACAAAGGGCCATAAGAGAACCAGGGAAATAAGAAAATTTATATTTTTTTGCCTAAAACTTGCTTAGCTTAATTATATATTGCTGCCCATCAGATTTACAGTACTATATATATATTTTTTTCATAACTCTGACAACCCCTTTAAGGGCAACATCGAAGCAAGACAAGGAACTCGTTTCCAGCTTATGAACTTTATGAACTGTATTCTTGGTTTACTTATTTTATGTTTTTTTTTGCTGTAAATAGATGTTATAGATAGATGTTTTAATTCCTTAGTGACCAGCCATACGTGTTTTTACATGCTTTTTTTTATGGTGGCCCAGTCTAAGCACTGCAAGGGTCCCCTGCGCGGCAGGAGTGCCGATCGGGGCTGTTAAACGCTTTCCATGCCGAGGGCAATGGCATCCGCCGCATGTAAAGCGGTGACAGAGGGAGCAGACTTCCTCGGAACTCTCCACCTCGGCTCAGAGTCCTGCAGTGCAAGTGAGTGGGAGTGGGGCTGTGAGCTGGATCTCAGCATCTTTCAGACCCTGTTCATACACCATAGGTAGTCTAGTGGTAGAACCCCATGCCATGCTAAGAAACCTTGATGTGGTGCATGAAGGGGCCCGGATATGTTCCTGACTGGACGATATTGGGGAAAGTCTCAGCTTTTAACATCAGCTTGAGGGATTAGCCAGTGTTGTCAGTTGCTTATCCTTGTGGTGCACTTTTTTTCAGTGATTTATGTGTTTATATATTTTCATCCGCACATTGTTTCATTTTGTGTAGGATGTTTGTGTGGTGCATGTGGTTCTCGCCGGCATCCTCCATTGTATACAATTTTTGCTGGGGATAGCGGCTTGCTGTGAACCACATGTGGAGGAGCTGCTCCCCCAGTTAGAAACACGCAACAGTGTTTGGGGTCTTAGCAGTTCCGTCCATTTAGGCCACGTTTATTCCAGTGAATTTTGACAGGAGACGTGGCGCCTAGATCTCATGGCCACATGAGCCCTGTGGGGGCTTAACTGGTGGAGGAGGAGGAGTACATTGCAGCACAAGCAAGTTGTAGCGAAATGGGTGGTTTTTCTACACAGGTGACAGGAGAGCAGGAGTAGCCAGAGGAGCTACAGGGCGATGAGGAAGATGAGGCACAGGACCCAGACACACCGTGGCAGTATGCAGTGGAGATGGAGGCAGGGAGTCCCTCCGAGTCACTTGCACAAATGGCCCGATGCATGCTCACTTGCTTGCGTAGTGACAGCGGAGTTGTCACCATTCAGCAGAGAGATGACTTCTGGCTGTCCACCTTGTTGGACCCCTTTTTTACAGCCGCTGAGAGAAAGGACAAACTAAACTATTATACAGACATCCTATATAGTCAGTTGGCAGCTGCTTATCTGTGCTATCGTCCATCCTCTCGCAGGTCCAACCGGGGTGCCATGGTTGCTGGGGAGGGGTGGGGTTGCAGGAGCAGTACAAGCTCCATCAGCAGCAGCCTGAGTCTAGAGTCACTGATGAACAGCTTTCTTCACCTGCATAGTTAAGAAACTACTCACCAGCAGCAACAGGAGCAGGACCTGAACCAGCAGGTGGTGTCATACTTGGACAGCACCCTGCCACTCCACATTGAAAATCTGCTTGACTACTGGGCAGCCAAACTGGATTTGTGGCCGCAATTAGCAGACTTTGTCCTGCAAAAGCTGTCATGCCAGGTCAGTAGTATGGCATCAGTGGGGGTGTTTAGTTTGGCGGGGGCCATAGTTACCCCAAGAAGAACTCGCCTGTCCACCCAAAATGTGAAGAGACTGACCTTTGTCAAGATGAATCAGGCGTGGATCAGCCAGGATTTCCACCCACCAATGCCTGATGCATCAGATTAGATCATCCATGCAGCATCACCCAAACCTTGACAAGAGACCAGTTTCTTGTGGCTACCTGCCTCAGCTACTATTTTGATGCTGCCACCCGCCTGATGCCACACATCTGATGCCAAGTGCTCCTTCTTACACCCACCATCATCAGTGGGTACTCCTTTTGCCACCCACCTCCACACTCTGTCGTCGTGCCACTCTATGGCCTCCCCATGCTTCCACCACCTCCAGACTCTGTCTTTGTGCCACTCTGTGGCCTCTTCATGCTGCTGCTATCTCCAGACTCTGTCTTTGTGCCACTCTGTGACCTCCTGATGATGCTGCTGCCCCCTCCACACTCTGTCTTTGTTCAACTCAGTGGCCTCCTCATGCTGCCGCCACCTCCAGACTCTCTTTGTGCCACTCTCTGGCCTTCTCATGCTGCCACCACCTCTACACTATGTCACCTTGCCACTCTGTGGCCTACTCATGCTGCTGCCACCTCCACAATCTCTCGACGTCATGCCACTCTGGCCTCCTCATGCTGCTGCCACCTCCACAATCTCTCGGCATCATGCCACTCTGTGGCCTCCTCATGCCGCTGCCACCTCCAAACTATATCACCTTGCCACTCTGTGGCCTCCTGATGCTGCCACCACCTCTACACTATGTCACCTTTTCACTCTGTGGTCTCCGGATGCTGCCGCCACCTCCACACTCTGTCATTGTGCCACTCTGTGGCCGCCTCATGTTTCCGCCACCTCACCACTATGTCATAGGGCCACTCTGTGGACTTCTCATTCTGTTCCCACCCTCCTCCCCACTTCATGACTGGGCCACTATTTAGCCTTTTTGGCTTGGCTGATATCATCATTTACCCTTTTGACCCTTTTCCTGATCTGTCAGAAGGAAAGAAAAATGAGAAGCACAATGGATCCTGTCTGTGTAGCAGCTGTGAGGCCTGTATGGTCCCATCAGAATTGGCTTGTGATTTGGTAGCCAAAAGCAGGAGTGGGTGCAAAACACAAAATATGCAAATATTCAGTTCATGTGTCATCTCTGTTTTGGATACACTTCTTTCTTTTTGGCATTAGCAATACTGATGAAATTACTGACCAAATACTGACCGAATGAAGCCAGATACTCCACAGACAGG